>JAJHUR010103871.1:0-10137 GCA_027495735.1 Lutjanus campechanus
GACGACAGGGAGAACCTGCACAGGATCTGCAGGTACGTTTACACCGGCGGGAGGAACTCTGTGAGATAAATCAGCTCAGAGACGGTGGGACCATCAGGACGAGGAGGACTGAAGTCATAAGAGGGGCCTGAACGGACAAAATATTACAGAATTACTCTTTTACAAAAAGACAGAGTGCTGCAAAACTTCTGAAAACTACTAAAGTGTCTGTGACAAACACAAGAAAGAAATATATATAAATAAAGCTGCAATGATCAATCATTAAGCAACTATTAAATGAATTACCAGCTACTCTGATAATTGATTGACCTCTGACAGTAAACTGAAGATCTTTGAGTTGTGGACAAAACAAGACATTTGAGGACGTCATCTTAGACTTTGAGAGACATTTTCTGACATTTTCTGAACCAAACAACTAATTAATTAGTGGAGAAAATTGACAGATTAATAGATAATGAAAATAAAGGTTAGTTGCAGCCCTAATTATGAAGTATTGTCTTTTTAAAATGGAGAGTCTGTGCACGATAAACCCAAATCAATCAGCAATACTTCAAAAACAATGAGGAAATCAGTTGATAAACATAAAAGTTGGAGGTTATCAGAGATTAAATATAGTTAGATGTTATATTCACTCTTTGATTACAGTTAAATTAAAATATTTGATTAAAGAGAACTTCAGTTAATGCCTCAGTTAAGTTAAGACGCCGTAAAAACCAAAAAGTTGAGGATGAATGTGAGCGTCTGGTTTCACAGTGAAGCTTCAGGATCTAACAGAGAAAATAACATGAGTGATTTAACTGCAGATCCCGAGAGGTTCAGGTGTCATATGTGCACGGCAGCTGACCCCCCCTCCGCCCTCCTCCACCCCCCCACCAGCCCTTTTATCCCCCGTTCACCCCACCACCCAAACCGGGTGGGCAGCAGATGGCACGCTGCAGCAGGAAGCCCCCACCCTCACACACACACACATGATTTTTTAATTCAGTGACAGCTCCATCACAGCGGTGTTGAGGCGTGGCAGGAGGCACACACACACACACACACACACACACACACACGCACACACACACACACACACACACGTTAATTGCTCAGAGATGTAGCATCGACACGTCTCGGTTCAGGAGGTCAACATCAATAAGAGCAGATTGGAAGATTGGATTAGATACGCTGTGTGTGTGTGTGTGTGTGAAGTGTGTGTGTGTGTGTGTGTCAGCACGCGTCAGTGAGCAGCCTGGTGTCATCTTTACATTAACTGGGAGGAGGAGGGAGGAAAAATATGAACAGATGAGAAAAAGAGAAGATGAGGAGCCAAATAATATGAGAGGAGAGGAGAAGAGGGGAGGGGAGAGGGGAGAGGAGAGGAGAGGAGAGGAGAGGAGAGGAGCTGCTCCAGTATGAATAAAACATGAGAGAGGAGGGACGGAGAAAAGAGGGATGTAAAATGAAGGAAAACATGGAGATACAAAAAGACTGAAGGAAGAGAGAGAAGAAGGAAGGACAGAGGGAGGGAGGAAGGAAGGACAGAGGGAGAGAGGAAGGAAGGACAGAGGGAGAGAGGAAGGAAGGACAGAGGGAGGGAGGCGAGGTGTAAAAGAAGAAGAAAAATTATTTATTGTCAAAAAATTACAACATTCATCCTTCCTTCCCTTCTTCCATCTTCCTCTCTCCTCCTTTTCTTTTATCTCCTTCCCTCCTCCTCCCTCCATCATTCCACCTTCTCCCTCACTTCCTACACTCTTAGAAATAAGGGTTCCGAGGCTGAGGTTCTACCCAGAACCATTCGCTTCTGAGGAACCCCAATCTTTGGAAGACAGGTTTTTTTTTCAAGGGTTTTTTGTAAGACTCAGGGTTTCATTAAGAACCCCTTTCATTCAAAGAACCCTTTTTTAAAAGAAAGAGTTCTTCAATGTCCTCAGCTGAATCCCCTTGGTGGGTTCTAGATGAAACCCTTGGAATATAAAAAGGTTCTGAGCAGAACCCCCGAGCATGACCTAGATAAGACAGCTGGAATATAAAACATTTCCCAGTAGAACCCCCTGGTGGGGTTCTAAATAAAACCCCTGGAATATAAACAGGTACTCTATAGAACCTCCTGGGTCCGCTCTAGATAAAAGCTTGGAATATAATCAGTTTCTCGGCAGAACCCTGTGGGCGGGTTCCAGATAAAAACCTTTGGATAACAAAAAGGTTCTCCTGAGAACCCCCTGGGTTCGTCTGGGTTTGCTGACAGGCTCCAGTCTCGCTGTAGTTGTTGTTTGACTGGACTCTAAACTCTCCGGCTGTGTCTTCATAAGGTTCCTCGTCTCTGCCAGGTTCTGGATGGGTTCCACTCTTGGCTGTGGTTCTCGACTACATGATGCACTCAGTTTAGAAGCAGCCTCCCACTGCAGTCGTGAGCTTGTGGTGTGTTAACGCTTGCTGTGTTTTCTCCTGCCAGTTACTGGGATAACTTCCACTCCTGTGCCATGACGGCGCTGGCGGACTGCCAGGAGGGAGCGACGGACCTCTGGGAGAAACTGAAAAAGGAGTCCCGCAACCTGGACATCCGCGGGAGTCTGTTTGAACTCTGTGGCGGCGGCAACGGAGCCCCCAGATCGTCCGACGCCAGGGGCCTCGCCTTGGTCCTAACCACGCTGCCCACCATACTGACTTGGCTGGCGTTTTAACGGAAACGAGGGAACACGGGGGGAAAAAAAAGTGAAAAGAAGAAAAAAAGGAAAAACAAAAAAAAGAAAATAGAAAAAGAGTGATAGCTGCTCTTCGATGCTGAAAAAAATAAAAACAACTTCAAAAAGGGACCGAGTTTGAATTCATCACCGCACCCAAAAATGGATTTTTACGACATCACTGTACGGCGGCCTGGTTTGCCTTCCTGGGACATCTGCAGGCCGTCCTCCTGGAGCGCTCATCCAATCACACGCTGACCTGACCCGCGGGGTCGATGACATGAAATATTCAACGCGCCATCGAGCTGAAACGATGACAATGATGAAAATTTGATGGATCCTTGCCCGCTTTACAATCGTGGAATTACACAGTATTAAAGTCAACCATGAATTATTGATGTTTAGTAGGCTAGGCCGAGACGGCGCCGTGTGACTGCTGGGCGCTGCTGAAGCAGTATCAGGCTATATATTAGGGTCCCCGTATAGCCCAGGGTACGTATTCATGTGTGACGCGAGGCCGAGCTTAACTCCACAAAATCAATAAGACGAGCCGAGGCCTCGGGCCCGCGTCAGACCGGTCGCCTCATCTCCATCACGGACAGCCCCCCCTTTTTTATTGACGCCAAGTTGACTGTGTTGAGCCCGGTGGGTCTGACGGACTGAATGCTTGATGGTCGTGTAATATTTGTATTCTTATTGGCTGTTTGTTGTGCTGGGCCACGGTCACACCAGCTTTTACCACGGCGGCATTTTGCACCAAATTCAGTTCATTATAACGAAAGTCGAAGTGTGCAGGTGAACCTTGACAGGTGAACTTGTGGCATTGCAGCATGGCTTCCAGTCAGTCGTGTCCCAGCAGCAGTAGGTGTATTTGAAAATTTATAGTACTTTACTTTTAATTGTTGAACTGGCCAGCTTGCTACTCCGCCAGCTACCACGTATAAAAACAACGCCACGTGAAGAAATCTCGCTCTGCCAGTTTCTGGTGTGACCGTAGCCTTATTTTTTCTCCCCCACCAAGCTCTGAGGTGCAGGGATGTAGTTGAAAGTATTAAAGCCTGCTTTTCATTAAAGAACAGTTTAAACTGATGTTGAATTGCATGAATTCGGGTCAGACGGTCTCAAAATGTTTCAGGAAATGAGCACAAACTAGCTAGCCAAAAAGTTCGAGTCTAACAACTGCTGTTAAATTTTACTCCATATCAACCTCTAAGAAACTATTTGAATCTGCTAACTGGAATTAGCCTGACTCCAGTGGCTAAGTTCAGCAGCAAAACCACTTTGATGAATGCTAGCTAAGTTCAATTAGCTAGTTAAGTTCTAATATAGTTTGGCAGCTAAATCAAACAGTTAGCCAACATTACCTAATCTGATTTGACTAACATCTTAAAGGTAAAAAACAGGATGAAAATATGATTGTGTCAGGTTAACTAACAACTTGGTTAATCAGCTAAACCAAAGTAGGCTAGGTGAGCTAATCGTTCATTTTAGCTAAACTGACCTAATCCGGTTTGGTTGCTCAAAGTCTAGAGGCTAAAACAATAAATGTTTGGGCTAACAGCTAAATGGGATTGTGTCAGGTTAGCTAACCACTTGGTTAATCAGCTAAACCAAAGTAGGCTAGGTGAGCTAATCCTTCATTTTAGCTAAACTGACCTAATCCGGTTTGGTTGGTCAAAGTCTAGAGGCTAAAACAATAAATGTTTGGGCTAACAGCTAAATGGGATTGTGTCAGGTTAGCTAACCACTTGGTTTATCAGCTAAAACAGAGTAGGTCTGGTTCGCTAACAGTTCCCTTTAGCTAATCTGACCAAATCTTCTTTAGCTGCTATATCTTACTGTTAGCTAACCTGACCTAATCTGGTTTGGTTGCTCAAAGTTTAGATACTAAAAGATTCAGCATTCAGGCTAGCAGGTAAATGGATTGTGTCAGGTTAGCTAACCACTGGGTTTATCATCTAAACCAGATTAGGTGAGGTTAGCCATCAGTTTAGCTAATCTGACCTAATCTGGTTTGGCTCTTATATCAAAATGTTTGGTAACATGAACTAATCTGGTTTAGCTGCTCACAGTAGAGGCTAAAACAATCAGTGCTTGGGTTACCTGGTAAATAGGACTGTGTCAGGTTAGGTGAACTTGGTTAGCTAACAATTTTAGCTAACCTGATCTAATCTTGTTGGCTGCTAAATCAACTGTTTTTTCAAACTGTGTTTAGTGGCTCAAACAGTTGACATTTGGGTTAGCAGCTAAATAAGACTGTGTCAGCTTAGCTAACAACTTGGTTTATCAGCTAAACCTTAGTTGGTCAGGTTAGCAAACAGTTTTATTTAGCATACCTGACCTATTATGGGTCAGGTTAGCTAACATTTAGGTTCACTAAGAGTTCTGGTTACCACACGGCAAAGTTGGCTGTTTAGCTCCAAGAGTTTTATCGAGTTTTTCGACCCTGGTTTAAAGAATGAAAACATTTTATGATAAAACAACGTTTTATGAAGTAAACCTGGAGCAGTTTTGGACAAACATTTCTGTCTTTTTCTAGCCTGAGTCAGACATTGTGCTCATTTCCTGAAATCCACTGAGAACCAGTTAAAGTTCAGAGTGTAAACCGCCGTAGGACTCGTGATGGAAACTGTTGAAGGATGTTTTGGACGTGAAAGTAGAAACACATTAGAGTTAACTTTAATTCCTCTGTCCCGCCACATCCCTGCTCAGCAGAACCACGTGCTAGAAATGAATGAATCTGTGAGCAAAACGGTTTCTGACAGAAAGAAATACGACACTTTGAAAAGCCGACAGCAATACGAAGATGTGACTTCATGGCCAGTGTAGCTAAAAAAAAAGAAAAAATCAAACCGTGGCTGAAGAGAGATATGACTGTTGCCATTTAGCACATCCCCCCTTTTCATAAGCCAGTGATTCATACTAGACGACCGTAGAGGTGATATATTTTAGGTCTGTATGTTAGATTAAAAAGCTGAGTCCCAACAGTACAGTAGCATCATAAACTACATAAATACAGTAAATAAATTGGAGGAGGTTGTTTATTTCTTTGCCGAGGCACAGATGACGTTTCCACTGCCTTCTGACAAAAAGATGTGTACTTTTGTTTGTTTGTTGGTTTGTCTCTTCGTTTGTTTATGGGGATGTTGCGTAACAAAAAGAGTTTTAAAAAAAATGGACTTATTCCAAAAATCATCTAACAAGAGAATATGTATATCAAAGGATTTTGAGAAAAATAAAAAAGCTCTATTATAGATAGTCTATCCCAGACAGTTTTAACACAAGATTGATACTTTACAGATTATAGGCCTACTGAGATATAAAAAAAAATAATTAAAGATTGCTAAAAATGATAAAGAGTAATAAATAAAAAGAATAATGTTTGAAAATAAGTGTCTGCTTTTATTTTGACGGGGCTTTGTGGAGTGGGTTTGATGATGGAAACACACACACACACACACACACACGCTGGGGTTTGGAGTGATTCATTATTAATGAGGGAGAGTCCCTGAGCTGCCACACGTCTCAGCACTCAGTTTATATTGATCGAGAAGAGGAGGAAGAGGAGGAGGAGGAGGAGGAGACAGATCCTGATGTAGAAGATGTTTGTTCAGTCTAACATGGATAATCTGAGCTGTAAAAACCTTTAAACCTGTTTGATTTTGAGCTTAAATGGACTTTATGATATTTAGGATGGAAACAGGTCCGTTTGGGGAAATATTAAACTAAATACTCCAACAAGAAGGTGATCATTTTGAGACTTTCTTCTGTTTTTTGGTATTTAATTAACTCTAAACTGTCTGTAAGGACGAAACCTGATCGTTTCATTTTGCAGGAGAAAATACGAAGGAAACGTGAAAAGAGGAATATTTTATTGACTGAAAATGGAAAGAAAACGCTGCTGCTCTGCTTCAAATATGTTCCAATTATATATTCAGATATATTCCCTTTTTTTCTCTCTTAAATGGTTTTTAATTACTCAAATATCCCATAATCCTCCTGTTAGGATGAAAACAGACCATGTTTTCCTGCTACAGAGGGAAATATTAAACCAAATATTCCAACAGGAAGCAGATTTTAAGACTTTTTCATGAAAAAGATGTTTGTTCAGTCTAACAAATCTGAGTTATAAAACCAATTTGAATTTTGAATTTTAAATTGACACATCAGTCTTAATGATATTTCAGATACAAACAGGTCTGTTTTTCATCTTTGGGGGAAAATATTAAACTAAATACTCAGATATCCTATAATCTCTCAGTAAGATCTTGTTTCCATTCTGCAGGAGAAAATAAAGAATAGAGAAAGAATCAAGAAAGAAAAGTGGAACAGTGAATACTGAGGAAAGTGAAAGTGTGGATATCATGAAGATCTACAACAACGGCAAAAAATGATTCCCATAATAATAATAATAATAATAATAATAATAATAATAATAATAATAAAATGAATCTAAATCTTGTTTCCATTAACAGAATGTTGAAGTCTTAAACTGACTCAGAACAACATAATATTTGATATTTTCAGGTTGTTTCTTTTCTAAATGATAAAACATTTGGACTGAAGAACATCTGAAGGTTCCAAACAAGCGACACTGCAGTGATTCACGGTTTAATCAATCATGAATCAATTATCAAATTAATCGTGAATATTTTCTGATGTCTTTACTCCTCCGACAGGAAACTAAAGATCTTTGACTTGCGGACAAAACGAGACATTTGATGACGTCATCTTGGACTTTGATTTTATGAACCAAACAACTGATCGATTAATCAAGAAAAAATAATCAACAGATTAACTGACACTGAAATTAATTGTTAGTTGCCTGAATTCAATGGCAACACGGGAGAAAACACCAGAATATTATTTTTCTGTTTTTATATTTGTGAATTAATGTTTTGTAGTTTGAAGAATGAACAGCGGACACCGGAAGTCTGATGTGACGCCCCCTGTATTTCACACCATAGTGCTTTTACAGTCAAGTTTTCTTTTTATTACCCTCATCAGTCTTATTAAAGACACTCACCTGTCCTGTATTTATGTTTTATTTTGTCGCTGTATTACCGAAATATTTCCGCATCATATTTAAGTGATAATAGCCTTTTTGAATTATTATTTTAAATGATTTCGTTGTCTTTAAGACCTCAGTATAGTTTGATGGTAAATGTCTCAGTAATATTTCGTGAAGGTTTAATGAAGCTCGTGCAGCTCGCGTGCTGCGGCCTCCCGGGGGAGCCGCGCGCGCCGCGAGTCTCTGCATTAATATGGATGTGATGTGATGTGATGTGAGACACGAGAGGACACGGCGGCTGTCTGCAGACCAACACTAAAAAAAGACAGAGAGAGAGAAACATGTAGAAACGGACAGAAAGAAAAATGTTATTATGCAGTTTCATTTATTCCTTTCATCATCGTTTAAGCGTGAAAACTGCAGATAATTGAGGGAAAAATGCGTAAAATCCGATGTAAAAAATAACAGTAATCCTCCTATAATATATTATAAACGGATACTTTGGAAAACTACTAAATATACGAGTTTTTTGGTCGTTAAATCACATTTAAACTCAATGCATCTCTCTGAAATCAGTTTATTATTTTCATCAAGGACTCTATAGGTTAATGTGACAGTATTTTTATGAAGCTATAAAATGAAAATTGTCATAAAATACACCGAGGACACACACGTGAATAATAACGTGAATATAATAAAATAATAGCGATATTTCGTTTGAAAGCTCGTTTTAAATTTCCTCGTTATCTCATTTTTATCTCAGTAAGTGTAAAAAAAACCCAATAAAAATTAATGAATAACCGACGAATATTCCAATAAATCTAAAACATGAGGTGTTTTTTGTATTTTTATGGCCTAATTTTAAACATTTTGATAAAACAGCAGCAGAAGAGGAGGAGACACGGTGATTCCTGGAAAATGAGAAGAGAAAAACAAAAAAACAGAAGAAAATCCTGAAAGGCAATTATCGCCTGTAGGAAGAAGAAGAAAAAACACAGCAGGCGAGATTTGAGGCGAGCTGCTCATTAAAAATGTATGTAGGGAAGCCTGAGAGGAGGAGGAAGTCCCGCGGGATCTGGAGAGACTAACCCAGCGGAATAACCCCGCTAATCTGTCAGGATCTATCACTGAAATAACAAGGAGAACAGGAGCTATAACGCCTTATAAAGCTTCATTAGTTCATGTGATATTATGATTATGATGAGAGACATTAGATTAAAATATTGATCTGGGTGGGTGGGGGTTCAAACATGGATCTGAAGTAATATTATCGAACCAGTCAGTCTGATTTACACTTCTTATGCTGCAGACTCAGGCTTTGCTCCCAGAGTTCTTTGCAATAAAAACTACAATACCCAGAAACCCTGTTGAGTCCAAGTGAGACTCACGTTCAGAGGGAATTTTTCCTTTTGTGTTTTTGAAGAATAAAGCCAAACTAAAACATTAGTGCCAATTAATTCCACTTAATTTTGCAGCAATGTGAGACATACAACATTTAGAATATTAAAATATTTTAGGATTGCTCAGGTTGACCCTTGAAAAACAAACAAAAAAACTAAATCACCTCCCTGAAGCCAAGATGAAATCAAAAATGTCCTTTACAACCTGATCAGATCACATTTATGGTCATGTTGTGCATCTATTTAACAAAAATCTTTACCCTGTAATACAAAGATGGTGTGTATTTACAAAGGCTTGACGGCTAATTTCTCGACATCCACCGATAAATCAGTCTTCAACTTTTAGTGTACATGCTGTTAGCTTTAGCCTCCATCTGTTAGCAAGACATCATGACCTGGGACCTGTTAGGTTAGCTTCAGTCTGTTAGCATCACATCATGACGTTGGACCTGTTAGCTTTAGCCTTAATTGGTTAGCATGACATCACGACCTGTGACCTGTTAACCTTGAAGCCTCGGTCTGTTAGCATGATATCCACCTGAAACATGAAAAATTCTGGACACTTCAACCAACTTGTGGAGCTAAAGTTAGCTTAATTAGCTAGCTAGCTAATTGCCGGTCGCCAGCTGGAAATGAGAAGCTGTTTTTGTCAGCCTGTCTGAAATCAAAGACCCACAAATTGGTAAAACTGTCATCTTCCTCGCTGTAAACGGCCTCATGCTGCGTGAGAAGAGGAAGCCTGACAGGCGCAGCAGCGACAGTAGCTAAAGGGTCGAGGCGAAGCAAACGGACAACTTTCTGAAACATCGGACAGGCTGCAGACGAGTCAAACCTGACGGAAATAATGTGAAGACTCACAGTGACACACTGAACCAGCAGAAAAATGGATTTAGAATAAAGAGACGTGTGATTAAGACGAGAAACAAAGCAGTCAGCTGAAATGTACCAGCTGTCCACACTGCTGCTGAATATCACTGAATATTTGGATTCAGGCACTGAGCACGGGGTGTGTGTGTGTGTGTGTGTGTGTGTGTGTGTGTGTGTGTGTGTGTGTGTG
>JAJHUR010103872.1:0-29300 GCA_027495735.1 Lutjanus campechanus
TTTTTTTTCAGACTGAGTACAAGTACTTACATTTGGGTACTTGCCAATACTGAGTATCAATACGAGTACTTAATAATGTCCTTACAGTTCTCATAATAACTAACAATAACGTAATGTAACAAATTGTTGCTGTTTCCTCCTGCTACTGTTCAATAGTTACTGTACACATGACATTTTTAGTTCATTTGTAGTAAGTTACTTTACTGATTTTGTGTTCTTTATTAAGCGGTGCAGTTTACTGTCTACATGATATATTTCAGTATAATAATTACACAACATTATTATGGACTTGCAGAATTAAGTTTACTGTTACAAATGGTGTTATATATGATAATTATTTCATATCATTTAAAGCACTTTAGTTAGTATTTTAATGACACATTTACATGTGTAGTACTTAAGTTTCTTCTTCATGTCCCTCTTGTCTAAGATCTAATTAGTTCCTACCTGTCATTGTTTAGGTGGGGCAGGTATGAGTGTGGTGCCATGTGTAACAGTTTTGTTGACCCCGCTGTGAACCCCAAAGAGTGAAGTTGGGTGTACTGTGCTGTCAGGCTGTTTTGGTGAAGATTAAGAGGAGAATAAAGAAGAGTATACAAAGAGAAGTTGTAGCAGCTTACTACCAAGAACAGAGGGTTACAGACTGGTGGCAGCTTAATCAGATTAATTAGTCAATGCATTCAACTAGTTTACACCCACTGAGACTTAGTGGACAGCAGCTGGCTGCGCTGGTTGTTTCAGTTTTACATGGACTTGTATGGAATTTTATGGACAGTGGCTAAAGTCGCTGCAGTCATTAGTGGATGATGTTGAGGACAGCGAGTCTCTCACTGATAATGACGCGACCAAAAGAGAGGGTAAGCATCAGCACAGTTCTTGAACTCTATGTCATGTTAAATGGTAAATGGTAAATGGACTGTATTTATATAGCGCTTTTCTAGTCTTGTAGACCACTCAAAGCGCTTTGACAATTACAGTTTACATCTACCCCATTCACACACACTTTCACACAGAAGACAGAAGACCCAACCTGTGCATCAGAACGCATTCACGCGCACTCATACACCGGTGGCGCAGCACCGGGAGCAGTTCGGGGTTCAGTGTCTTGCCCAAGGACACTTCGACATGTAGTCTAGAGGAGCCGGGAATCGAACCACCAACCCTCCGATTGGGGGACGACCCGCTCTACCACTGAGCCACAGCCGCCCTTTAAATAGCTTTAAATATTTGCTTGTGTCATGCGGCTATTTTTTGTGACGTGGTGTCAGGTGTGGGGTATCGGAGTAGTGTTATGAGTACAAATATGAGTACGGGAGGACGGTATCGGATAAACCTGATGCTGACATCCCTAATCTATGGATTCAGTTTAGGTATTGAGGTGCTAACATTTGTTGCTTGAGTGAAATAACATGGACAACAGCCAAGTATACTAAAGTCTTCCAGATACTATCTACTAAAACAATGAATACAAAGGAATTACCTTGTTTTTAAAAAATGTTTTCTTATTAAGTCAAAGTAAATTCAGTGCTACTTTGGAAAGCAAACTAGGGTTTTCCTAACCTTTAAAGTTTGATCAGATATCCCTTATCAGACCCCCCGATAGCCAAAGTTGACAGAGTCAGAGAGGTTGAATGTGCTCCGTGTGAGCAGAGTCTCTTTGTGGAGCAGCTTCTCTTCAGACCCCCTGCCTATATCTGACCATCCGCAGTGCTTTGAGGCAGCAGCAGGTTCAAAGAGCAGGAAGTGCCAAGCACTCCTGTCCATGTCCAGGCCTTTCAGATTCCCTTGTCAAAGAGCACCTCTGCTCCACTACAAAGTCTTTTGGCCAGGTGGGGGGGCTGAGGAAGGTGGGGCAGGAAATAAAGATTGATCTACAAAGGGTCCTGTTCCTCCTGATGTGTCCGAGTCCAGAGAAATAACAGAGGCAGAGGGGCAGCTACTGTGGCAGAATGAGTGCAGGTCAGGTTTGAAGAGTAAACACTCTTTTTCGAATATTTAAGCTACTGATGATAAAAGCTAACAGGTGAAGTCAGAAGAGTAAAGGAATAAATTAGACTGCAGTCGTAACAACTGATTATTTTCATCATCTATGAATCTGTCAGTTGTAAAGCTGTAAAGATGAACTAATACATATCAGAAAACGGTCACAGCAACATGTTCTCACTCCCAACTCCCAAATACAAGAGACTGGTCAGTGGCCCTACACTTCAAACTATGATGCTCTAGGTTCCCTTCTATCATCAGGTTTGGTGTGCAAGGCTCCACAAGCCAAGTAAGGGGCAATAAATATGCAAGGCTTTCAAAATAAAGGCACAAAGAAATACTTGGTTGAGTTGGTTTGGGTTCAGCTTACTTACATTCATCAAGTCACTTCAAAAGAAGAAATCAACATTGACTTTTGGTTTCACTTGCGACAAACAGACTTTCTCACTCTTTATACTAGGTCATTTGACTTTCACAGCAAATTAACATGTAACACTAGTGGGGTACCTCCAAAAATGACCCTACAGGGGTACCTACTAGGCTTTGGCGGTATTAAGGTATTATGGTATATCAAGGTACTTAGAAATTCCAATGGCATGATTTTCAATACCATTATTGTGAATTAAGTTATCTAAAACATACTGTAAAAGTTACACCTGTTTTAATTGACAGGAAATAAAAGTATCAAATGAAATTAATTTATTAAAACTGGAAACTTAGCCAACAGAGTAATTAGTTGGAGGTAAAAAAAAAAAGAGATAACTGATTGGTGATTAATGATGAGTTGTGTAATCCTAAAAATATTACCACATATAACTCAATTTTAGATAAATTCTTCCAACTACAAAAGCAGTTTATTAGCCACATTATTTTATTTAATTGTCACCACCAACTGCAAATAATCTTCATTTAGCTCACTGATACATCGCTGTACATCACGTCAAAGAGCCATTTTTTCTTATGAAATCATTACTGTATGGATCATAAGTATTTAAACCCAGCAAGACTTTTCTAAGTTGGTTAGTTTTATATTAAGACACAGAATTGCAGTCTCAGTAGTTCAGTTATGGTTTGTTGGTTTGTTTTTCACACAGATACCGCCATATACCGTATACCCCAGTGAAATGTCGGTATGAAGGTATGACACAGCAGATACCACCCAAGCAGAGTTCCTACAGCTTGATATGTTGAAGCAGAGGGGAACTGACCAAGCTACCACATTTTGAGAGTGAGAGAGGGCTGGCCAGAGATATGCCTCCATTAACACATAACCAGACTCAAATCAAAACTGGACAAAATTTGAAAAAAACAAAACAAAAAAAAAAAAACCTTCCAAGAGGACTCTGTTTATGTGTGTGTGTGTGTGTTAGCAATCATGAAAATGAGAGGTGGTAACAAGAAAATGCAAGAGGCAGTAGTAGGGTTGGGCCTGATGACAGTCATCGACCCCCCACTATCATGACATGGTGATTTAAAAGGCTGGTAGCTGGTAGCCTGACGCCCTTTGCTGCATGCCACCCCCTGTTCCTGTTCTATCTTCAGCAGTTCTATCCAAAAAAAGGCTCAAAAATGCCAAAAAAGGTGATCCCGCATCGCTCCTTGCACCTGATTTACAGCTTAATTAATCACTCTGTTTACTGCCTGCTGAAAGCATTTCTACATTTATTTTATTTCCATTTAAAATTTGAATGTGTTGTTTCACTGTGGATATTGTCATGTGCCAGTTTGGTAGAATCAGCCAACCCTAAGTGACAACACCCACCTTGTTACTGTTTGTGCCACGTGAACAGTCTGTCTGAAGAGTGTAATGACAGCTAATACCACTTTTAAGAACTATGAACACAAACTCCTCCCTGTTGATGGAAAATAAAATAAGATGTGTTATTTGTAAGAACATACACCCATACGGGTTACTGTAATTTAGGTCAACTGAGATTCTTCAAGTAGAGCAGTCTTTTTTTGTCAGTCAGTGTGCAGTGTACTTCTCACATTTTACTCCCCAGAAGTAGAAACAGACTGAGCGCTCTTTGGGTTTTCTCTGGGATAAATTCAAGTTCTCTGTCAAGTTCCTTCTCTCAGTGAAGATGCAACAGTTACAGACAATTACAGACAGCTACAGACTCTGGGTGAGTCTCAGTGAAGCCTGGATTATACTCCCAAACAGATGCATACACTGACAGCTGAAGACATTGGATGCTTAGTAGTTCTGAGACGGGGACCCTGCAGCTTCCCAGAGGAAGAGGGGCCTGGTCCGGTCGGGCTCCACGGTAACTTTATCTTCTGCCTTCTGCTCAGAGATAGTGAATTTGCAGCTCACAGCAACTTAATATGATATAATCTCTGGATTTTTGTTTCAAATTTCTGATGCATCTTTAGTGTAATTAACACACATCAGTTTGGAGGGCTAAGCTTGGTTTGTTTATGTTACGTGAATGTTGTTGTCACCCTCAACATCCCGCCAAACCCTGTTCAAAAACCTAGCACTTCAACAAAATGTTGCTTGATAGTCTATATGAAAAGGAGGAATGACTGACAGAGTCGGGTACAGCCCTCTAAAAAAATACAAAATTTAGATGGATGACACTCACCCAGGGCCTGAGGTGAACAATACTTTGCCAGCACCATTTTAACAGAAGATTCATCCTCATGTACAACTCCCCAAAAAGCTGCCTAGAGCCAATTCTAGTGAATTTCCGTGATTCTCAATACCTAATTCGATACCACGATAAAAGACAAAAACAAGAATAAAATTCAGACATTGTTGCTTTTCTTTCACCTGAAATAAAAACTCTTCTGAGGTTCTGGGACAAAAGACTGAGTGGGAGATTTACGGAGCCTGACACAAATCACTCTCAGGAGAACCAGTTGCCATGTCTGGAAAGTGATGCAAGTGATTTCTGCTCAGACATTAAGTCTGTTGTTTTTTCTCTCATTCTCTCCCTCTTTCTCCCATCTAATTTTAACAGAATAGTAATACACATCTGTAGGTCTATACTGTATTTTTTAGCCTGGTGTTTAGATGCAAAGTGTAGAAAAAGAACATCCACAGTTTCAAGATTTAACCTATTTTGTCATGCTTTGAGCAGAGCGCACTGGATGCGCTGCCGTGTGCACCACTGCAGACAGTGTGTGTCTGTGTGTTTGACTGAGAGGGAGACAGAGAGGTGAAGGAAGGCAGAAGGAGGACTAATGCACACAATGTTCCTGGGAGTCATTAATACTCCGCCCGCTGATTTGGCACTTGATCTGCCTGTCGTAACGCGTGGCATTTTCTAGAAAGTCATTCTAAACCCACCCGCCCTGTGGGGTTGATCTGTGCATCACTTCTTTGTCTTTTGGACGAGTCACAGCAGAGTTGCAGCTGCACATGTTGCTATCTTACATATGTAGTTGCAGTTTTTCAGTGCTGGTAGGCATTCTTCTCCCTCCGCTGGCATTTAACAATGGACTACAGCACTTGGAAGTGTATATGCTGTCCCTGTCATGTTCAGAAAAATCACATCTCCAGAAACTATAAAACATTTTTTCAAAATTTTGGCATCAATTTGGCACCCATGCATCGGCTCTCATGACGTCCCTGGCCTAGTGAATCACTGCCCGTGTTTACTACTGTTTGTTATGGCAGCAGACATACTGAATCAGTGTAATTTTTTAAACTCTTTTTGACTAATTTTGCCATGTAAAATAAAGGCATTTTAACTTCATACAAACTTTACAGTGTGCCTTGGTGTGTTTTTGAAGGAGCCTTCCATTTTTGATTTTTTATTAAGACTGTCTGAACCATGCAATGAGCCCTTCACCTGAGGAATAAATACTGAATCAGTGTATTTGTGATTCAATATGTGGATAAAAAAATTCAAGAAATAATGTTTCCTTTTAAATTTAGTTGCTAAAAACTATGACACAATTCATGCAAGTAATGATATAAAATCAAAACCAAAACCATGTGAAATCACAGCTGAATCGAATCACAGCATATCACATTGTCTGTATGGTTTTCATAGTGACAGTCTGCCAGGGAGAGATACACATCCTTAAATATGACCATTTGATTAATTATTTAATCTACAAAATGCCAGACCATTGTAAAAAATATATATCACAATCAACAGTCTGAAACCCAAAGATATTCAGTTTGCAATATTGAGAGACCAAAGAACCACAGAATGGAGATGGATGACTTAAATGATTGTTTGTTGGGAAAATTTGCTGTCATGTTTGAGCACTAAAAGAGAGAAAAACATTTGATGGATCTGTGTAGGATGAGCGTTTTCAAAGAAAACAGTGGAAAGATTTCATCATCTGTTTCTCTCTAAGCCCTTTTTAAACTAACAATAATGATTTATTTAACGAGGGCGTCTGATTGGCCACAAGACAAAAAAAATTGCAGGAAATACATAACACAATTCTGTGTAACAGTCAGGAACATAAAGGGACATAAATTGGAAAAAATCAATGTGAAACCAGATAGTATAGTGAGACATCTTTGTTTTAAATTGAAGGAACAGGCAGGCAGACACAAATGTGCGGCCTCCCAGGGAAACAGCCTGACTGTCTGCTGTATCGATGTCCCATTGATTCAGGCTTTGTGTCTCACAATCGCCCCCCTCATCTCCTACAGAGCTACTTAATATGTTTGAGGGGCTCCGGCGCTTCTCATCTGTAAAAGGCAGAGCTTTTCTTTTACCCACATTAGAGGTGGTGTTGGTGGGGAGAAGGAGAATGGGTCGGCGTGGGGTTGCGGGGCGGGGTGGTGCTGATGCTGCTCTGAAGTCTGCCTGGTGGGACCGGAGCTTTATTGGCTGGAAAGGAAGCCGGCGGAGTTGCGAGGGTCTGAGAACTTGGATGAGAGGAAGCTTTTGAAACTTCCCACATCGGCATTAGAGAGATGAGCTGCTATTCAGCGCTCGCTCCCAGCCTACACCAACACATCCGCACACACACACACACACACACAGAGAGAGAGAGGGAGAGAGAGAGAGAGAGAGAAAACAAGCCTGCATATCCAAGCAAACAAACACACACTCGCCGCTTCATACACACTCATTCACTCATATCCAGCAAACACACACACACAAAAACACACTTTGGCTTCCTTTTTATCTGCTGGTTGGCGAGATGAGGCTGAGCTCTAATTGGTCCTGGGGGAGATTGGCAGGGTGAGCGGAGCAACGAGGAGGCCAGACAAACAACAGGAGGGGGAGTGGCAGGAAGAAAAGGGCCACTGCTCCACAAGTAGAGAGGGAGCCACAATAGAAGAGGGGAAATAATTGAGCGAGAGGGAAGGCAGGATGAAGGGGAAAAGCACATTCACTTGCTAACAGTTAACAGTAATGCTCAGTTAATATAGAGAGCTCAGTGTGATGTGCAAAATACTTGAGTTTCCTGCAGAAAGTCCGATGAATTCCATTGATTAAAGCAACCAGGCAGGATGTCTCCATAGTAAACTCATTTCCCTTCAGTTTAGCTACACTCGCCTTGCTTCCCCCTCCACCCCGACGTGTCCCAGAGGACAGAGATGCAGAAAGAGGTAGAGAGGAGATGGAGGTGGTTCTTGGAGGAGATGAAAGGAATATGTGATCAGAGGCTCTAACCTGGAGCCAACACCTTCGTCTTTCGCCCTTTCAGCAGTTTCTGCACCCGGCAAAGCTGCAGGTGATTCTCGTGGCGCTGGGTATTGTTCTGGATACGCTGGGACACGGCGCACAGCGCAGTCACCGCCCCTACAGCAAACAAACACACAAACATTTGTATTACCATGAAATCCTTTCTGACTAATAACACATTACATATATGTAGGTATATTAGATTAAACCTGATAGATTAGAGTTGCAAATAATTAAGCTTCAACACTGAACCGGGCAGAACAGAAATATTGCTAAGCTCCTGGACAAATGCTGGTGCTATTGGTTAATTTGCTTTAACCTGGTCATTAGCGAGTGTGCAGTGGAGAGAGAGAGAGAGAGAGTGTGTGTGTGTGTGTGAGATGTTACAGCTGTGAATGTAGCAGTGAAGTGCAGTTTGTGTACTGTGACTATTCAATTCAGCCAAAACTTAACCAGACACCAAAAATGTAGCAAAATGGAAAAAAGATTTTGCTGGAATAAGCAGCAGGTAGCTTGTGACTTGTGTTTGTAGTGTGTAGTTGCCGCAAACAAAAAAAACCAGTAGAAGGCAGCAAACACCACACAGTGATAGCAGAATAATAAATGTTTTTCCTGTACTTAAACTTGTATTAAACAGTAAATAATTGCCATTTATTCTGTTACTATTCTTTGAGTAAGTTATAATTAAGTTTGTGTTTGACATCAAGAGCTGTAATAATCTATATGAATCATTCTGACCTTTTGTCATTGTTATTTCTCTGTTTCAGTACCACACACACATCATATGTGGCACAGATCTCAAGTTCTATTATTTAGATTATTAGTTATAATATGCTGTGCTGCACTGTTGGAAGTAGCTTTAAAAAAGAAGATTCAGTATCTGAATATTGTTTTCTAACAGACTCGGGAATAAGCTCAACTTCTCCACAATAACACAGTCCTTTGCAGATCCTCCTCTACACTACAAAAGTCCGCCTTGAAAAGGGGAACGCTATCAACTTAGCCTAGTAACAGCGTCAGTCTGGACTGCTTGTCTGAAGGCCTGAGGAGATGATTTTTGTTCCCACCCACTGTAAATCAACATGTCATTGGTTGATTCACCTGTCACTTTATAAACAAACACAGGCTGTGGCCTTCTGTTCCAGTGATGAAGTCCTAACCAATGAGTGACCCAGCTCAACTCAGCTTACCTTTCTCTGCCTAGAGACAGCAACAAAAAATCTGATTGGATAAGTCTATTTTTGCTGTTTTCAGGTCAGTAACCCTTTCATTTCTGAAGCAAAGTTGATAGAAAATGAGGTTTAAGGTTGGAGGTTAGATTAAAATGCACAAGTTATGTAGCGCAGCAACTAATGATTACTTTCATCAATCAGTCAATTACTTTCTTGATTGATCAATTAACAGTTGATTCGTCTAAAATATCAAAAAATGGTGTAAAATGTCAATCAATGTTTCCTGACATCCTCAAGAGCCTTGTTTTGCCCACAACCCAAAGTAATTCAGTTTAATGTCATGAAGGAGTAAAGAAACCAGGAAATATCTACATTCAAGAAGCTGAAATCAGAGAGTTTTCACTCTTTTTCTTTAAAAAAATTACTCAAATGCACCTCTAAAGTTGTGAGAGTTTTTAAACAGATGTTTTGACATAGCTTTGATATTTTAAAAACAGGAGCGCCATCAACTTAAATAAGTCTGGACAGAGTGTTTAGGATTCAGTCTACACTTATGTGGAGGCACTGGCATGTCAGGAAATAAAACCTCAGGAACTCATGGTAACACAGGTGAGTAATTGATATACAAATTATTCGGAGGGTGATGTGCTGCTTTAGGCTAGCTGACATGTGACAATGACACCAACTCGGCTGAGATCTGGCACAAGTCTTTCTGTCATTGATTGGTTTTTGTGATCTGCAACCAGAAAGCATCAATAACAATCCCCTGATTGCATATTTTTCCTGAATACTGGTGACTAACAATCAGGTTGTCTCTCATTCTTTTATTCAAGAATTGATGTTAAAACTGATTCTAAGAGGTAGTCTGGGACTTCTACTGGCAACCATCAGGGGTTGTAACAATGACTAAATATAAGTCCCTCTACACACACCCCGTCCTGAGCCCACCCCCGATACTCTCTATAGAGTGTCTAACAAATGACAAAAACAATACATTTACATTTACCAAGGAAGTGCAAAGCCCACAGAATATACATGTATAACAGTAATGGTTGGAGCTACATAACTCAGATTTCACATCTTTATTTTGGGTCCTGCTGATTTTTTGTTGGATTTACATGCCTGAGCCTGCAAGTTGAGGTCCATTTGTTTACAGTATACAGACCTTTCTCACAGGTAGGTCTCACAGGACATAGTTATCTTTCTGAGCTTTTGATCCCCTACAAGCCTCAGAGCAGCTGAAGGTCCTCAGGCACAGCTCTTTTACTTCTTTGTGTCCAGGTTAAAGACTGGAGACGGCTGGGCTTCAGTCCTCAGGGTGGAGCCTTTAGACCATGATGGAGTCAGCATCATCTTTCATATTACCTCCAAGCATTTTTTCATTTTTATTTATTCGGCCACTATTGTTACTATTGTCTGTAGATTCTTTATTCAGAGTGTCTATTTGCACTAAGGTTGAACTGATGGATGATGCCATCGTCCATCGCGATGACTGACAGTCATCAACCACTGAGCCCTTTAACATCCTAACATTGTCCCCAGGAGGCCGGGGGTTTGAGTCCCAGCCTGGGAGATTGGGCTATGAGTCCTTTGTGAAACTGGAAGTCAGTCTGCTAATTATTTTCAGTTGTTTTAAAATTATTAGTATTATTTTTCAGTTTTCACTCAGTTTGGTTTGGTTGAGGCAACAAAACTACTTGGTCAGGTTGTTCCTGCCACACCAGCTGCAAATAGCTTTGTCAGCAGTGCTTTAATCGTGGCTGAAAATTCGAGCCCGTCGAGGCCCCATGCCAACAAAATTTTGTTCGAAGCCAATCAAAACCCGTCCCTTATTAGCACATATTAGCCCGAACCTCATTACAGCCCAACATTTTTCTTAACAAGCTTGCCTCTATGCACCAAACAGTAGGAGTTTTCAGTGACAGGGACAATACATGCAAGGGATTGGAAATGGCAACGACTAAACGACTATGTATGTGTGTGTCTGTGTGTGTGGGTGTGTGTTTCTGTGCTTGTGAGGACACTAGGTGCTTGTAAGTATAATAACAGAACAATAAACGTGTGCACACACACATACAACACATACATGTGTATACAGACACACATAGGTGTGCATGTAGACACACATGATGAGGCTGAGCACTGCCTGAATGCATTAGTCAAAGCAGAGTGTCTGTGTGGCATCGTGTTATTTGAAGTGCAGTGCAGAAGGGAAATGAACAGAGATCACCAGGGAATTCACTGCCTCTCTGTTCCCCCTCCACCTGTGGCCACTGCCTCATTCTTAGGATGTGTGCATGTTTGTCATTTACCCATCATCCCACAGAGACACACACACACACACACACACACACACACACACACACACACACACACACACACACACACACAAACACAGGGTGTATGGCTTTAGGTTTGAGAAAACATCTGTCTGAGGATATCTAGGAGTGACATCCTTTAATCATAAACAGGATCTGGAATCACTGATGTCCACCTCTGACAGTCAGCAGTCTTGTTGATTACACACTGTATAAACTGTATTTACTTACTGTTGCTGAACAACAACACACTGGCTGTCTGTGGGAGGATATTCAACTAAACTAATTTTAAATGTTTGACCTTAGCTTTCAGAATCACAATCAGTTTTCTGGCAAAGAGCACAAAGACTATTTGGGTTACAATCATCTAATATTCATTAGGCTGTGTGATTATAGAAATAGATCTATATTAATTGTTGTTGCTGTAACTATTGTCATAGGTATTTATAACTAAAATTGTTAGTACTGTAATTATTATTATTATCACTATTATAATTATTAGTACTATTATTAAGGATGTAATGATACCAAAAACTGAAAGTACAATAATACCACAATTAAAATCACATTTAAAAAAATCACATCTTGAAAAAATGTCTGTATTAAATGATTAATCCCATGTGTACAGCATTTTTTTGTTCCTATAAAATTAGTTTTCCCTTATAAGTTACGGTGCTTATGGTTTCCTTCTTTAATAAAGATTAAATAAAAGTAGCAGCCATGAACTCAGAATGCAAAATGAATTTTCTTTTGCAATGAATGCTTGAATTATGTATTTACAAACTGCAAAAAATAAAAATGAATAAATAAAATAAACATCACTGTATATCACCGTATGTATTGTCACTAGGGGTGTGCCAATACATCGATTCTTAGATGCATCGCGATGCGACACGTGACGTTCAATAACGATTAACAAATGTTCAAAAATCGATTATTTTCCATCATAGCAAAATCACAGAAACACAACCGCAGCACCTGGAAGTTGGTCGGAACGAAAAAAGCCGCACGGACAGTTTTAAGGGACGGACTCATAACAGACTGTTAGCCAACACGGCGGCAGCTAACTCGCTGGCTACTGTGTGAGGTTCACTCTTCAGGGTTGAAATTAGGGGCGCAACGGATCGCATTCCGTACAGATCGCCCTCCACGGTTCGGCACGCATGTGATCTGCGACTACGTGTGAGCATCATAGTTTTACTGTCACTGTTACTTTTGTGTAAGTTATAATACCTGAAATCTAAATGCAGAGTTGACAGATGCTGCTGCAGCGCATCTCTGTGAACAGCAACTGATTTAAAATTCATCACATCATCTTGAGTGAAATCCAGACCATGATTTTTTTCACTGATGTAACTATGCTGTCGTCAAAGAAACAGATCATAAGACTGTGATAATTATTGAAACTTTGGCGATATCAGCTGTATTCACTTCTACACCTCCCTGCTCACTGGCTCTGCAGCTCTGTCTCACCCTGTCTGTGACACAGTGTGTCTGTGCTGATTGATTATCCGTAACTTCTAACCAATCAGATGTGCTGTAGGCGGGACATTGAGCCAGACTACAGAGCGTAGTTGTGCATTATACTGTGCAGTGTATAATGATCTAATGTATGTATATAGAACAGTACTGTATATGTTTGAAGTTTTTAAAAGAAGTCTTATTTCTAAAGGCACTTTATGTATTACACTTTATGTAATAAGAGTAGCTTTTTGTTGTGGGAAATGTGTTGGATCATTTGGTCTGATATTAATAAAAGATCATGGAGGTAAATTTGTTTGTTTACTTTATTTAATGGATGCTGACAAATATACCTTGTTTAAAAGAAATCCTGTATGGGGAAAAAGATGCATCGATAATCGTGATAATCGTGATAATCGTAATAATCGTTATAATCGTTTAATAATCAAATCGTAGCACCCTGAATCGTAATTGAATCAAATCGTGAGGTGCATAAGATGGCACACCCCTAATTGTCACAGTCTGATACTACACCGAGGCATTTTTTAAATTTTACGTTTTTACGTGTTTTTACATGTCAATAAAGCTCATTAAAAATGACAGCAACAATTCTGCTGAATTCTGTTAGTTACATCTAACGGACAAAACTTCAGGGGCTTCAAAATTCACCACAAACACAAATTCTAGACAGACCTTTATGTCATGACATTTCTCTGTTTCACTCTGTTTCACAGGTTTTTCCACATTGTCAGTAAAGAAAGAGCCAAAAACTTTATTATTCTAGATATTGTTTGTTATTTTGCTTATTAAGAAATTATGATATAGCTTAAGTATTCCTGTCCTAAACACTACAGTAGAACTTAGGGACACAAATGACTAAAAAAGTGATGCTTCTCTTTGCTTGATATTCATATTGGCATGTGGAGAAAAACAATCACAGTTCTTATGTTCACAGTCCAAAATTAATTATTTTTCATATCTCAAAGCCTTATACATAGATAAGGGTTTGGTTTCTCCTGTGCTGACTACAGCTGATCGATGCTGGATTTTGAGGAGATCTAATTATGATACATCAGCCAATATTCACCTTTTCTTACTTACTTAGAAATGTGATCAAGATATAAACTGGGCAGGACATTTTGCAGATGAAAAATAAACTTGTCAGTATTATGTAACTATGTAATTGAGATGTTGATTTCACTCGAATTTATTGGCCTGACTAATGTTGACAGAATGGAAAGACCAATCATATTATCCATGAGAAAACAATCAAGTCATCTTGGGGCACGCTAGTGGCCAAAGGCTGAAGACACATCAACTGAAACATATCCGGTCACCTTTGGTAAGAGACCTTTGTTGCATGTCACTCCTAATCTCCCTCTTCTTTCATTTCCTGTCGACTTTCTGACACAGGGCTCAACCAATGACGGTAAATAAAGATGGACGACACGTCTCCACTTCCTAGCACTGTACAAAAATGAAGCCAAAATATTCCAGACATGAATGCTGCCATCTTTTGCTGGAGACCAGTGACCAGTAATTGAGCTGCTGTATCGAGTTCTCGCCCACACAGCCAGCTGATTCAATCACAAGCAGAGCTCAGCTGTCAATCATGACATATACCATGTTTTTATATCATCAAATAACTAATTAAAACCAAGGTGATCAGAAAAATAAACACCTGAACAAACATCATCACATCGTCATGTCAGGCTACTAAATCTAGTGACTCACTTGCCCAGTTGGGCAAGTGGAAGAAAAAAGATTAAAATGTTTTTTCAGGAGCTCATGATGGATGTAGCTAAGGAGTGAGCATTTAGTTTCCTTCTCATCTGGACTGAAAGATGCACTTGCACAGTAATGATCTGGCACTCACAAGAAAATTGCCGCAACTCAAGACAAAGTTTATGAGCTGAAACTCAAGCAAGCATTTCAATCATCCTGGTAACAGGAGTTTAGTTGGGTGGTGTTAGAGGATGTCGGCAAAATTCCAAGTATTTATTGTGCAGTTTGCTGCAAGTTGGACAGCAAAGCAAATAAAATGGGGTAATATTTCAAAGGCATGTCAAGTTTCTGAAAAATAAGGCTGGAGTGCCATAAGAGCATCTCGCTTAAATGACAGCTGAGATGGCTGCTGACGACCTCTCCTTCATGGCCTTGCTGGTGCTTGTATGAAACATGAACACTGAGCAGGTCAGGTGATCGCAAAACTGCGATAAAAAATACCAGCGTATCATGTTTTAAAAAATGTAGTTACTAGCTCCACTAGATACTTTGTTATTTGATATCTGCTAATAATTAAAACAATTTGTATAGGGACAAGTAAAAATTGACTTTGGGCAAGTAGATACTGACCAATAGTGTGCTGTACTTCTCTTGAGATAATACAAATGAACCTGTTTCCTACCACAGGTACACAGACACAGACATATAAAGGGGTTGTAGTCTTTGTTTGGGAGCTCACTCAGCCTGATTTTGCTTAATTTCATCAGTGAGCTCTTGCTGAGAACTTAACTGTGCAAATTAAAATCTCCCAACAGTCCTGATTGGGCCTGATGCTCTGCTGAGTGGGTCAGGCTGGGCTGTGTGTTGTCTTTGAATGTGTGTGTAGGGACATCTAAGCACGGTCATATTAATTAGAGGGATGCTGGTCTCCACCGCTGCGGCCGTTGAAGTCCATAATGCATTACCCTCCCGTAAATCAGCTGAGCTGTCAGTCTGTAATTTTATGCAAACAACAGTAGCCCCCAATAAGCACAGCTCATTTGGTTAAATAAACCTATTTTCTCCAAAGTGTTTACCACAACATCGGGCCATTCCCACCTCAGCTCCTGTACAACACCCTGCTGCTTTACCAACTGTGGACTGATTGTGTAGAACTGATACAAGCTCATATTTAGTAGTTTTATTGAATAAATAACTAAAATTGAATCTAATTTTAGTTGTGGTTGATTTGGTGACACAGGTGGTAACTGGTGGTAACAGCAAGTGCATTTTAATAATACAGGACCCAGATTTATTTTTGCAATGGTGTGGATTGACCACTAGGGGGAGCAAATAAATAACAGTCTGGCTAATAAACCAAATAAACTCACAGCGTGATTCCACCACAGCAGGTCGCATTACAGCTGCACCACATTAGCCGGAGCTGATTACGGCCATTCTACACAAATTTATTTTTGATGGCTGTCGCGTCAATGTGCACAGAGCAGATTGAGTGGACAGGAAGTCAGACACAGAAAAAGCAGAGAGGATCTCGTCAGTTTTCAAAATAGAAGACCCCGTGCAGAGTTGCAATCATAGAAACAAACAAAAAAGAAAGTGACTACGTTGCCACTGCAGAAGTACAAAAAAACAAGGAAAGTGGATCAAAATAACAAAATCTGAGTGACTCAACATAATCAGGCAAAATGCTCCACTAATGAAATGTCTCTGACACACTGGTGATGGGGGCTGCAGCCATGTGGAGGACAGATCAAAACTGTGGTGCAGACATGTCGTGCCCAGTGGAATCTTTCATGAATTCTCCTTATTAAACAGAAAAATACAACTACAACCTTTTGAATTGAAGTTGCTGTCTTATACCAAACTAAAACAGGCTGAACTGCCTTGTTGACTCATCATAAAACACACTTCGTTCAATGGAAAAACAGTAAAACGCACAAGAACCATCTTGGTTAGTCTTTCCACTGTTCCAACAATCACCAACTCTTAACTGGAGTTAAATGTGAAAACATTTCTGTTCTACAGACTGGTTTTCCCTGCTGCTGATGCCGGACCTCCAGCTCGCTCCTGTCCTGCTACACAGCTCTCTTGTCCCTGCCTGTCCTGTCCTCATCATCCCTGTAGTCAGAGTCCTGCTCTGAACCGCTGTAGCTAAATCACCTCAGTACTGCATTCCCTGTCAGTGGAGGTTCAGGATTTGTAGATAAAATATTTTTGGAGCTCAAACACAGTCAAAAGAGTAACCAGAAAATTATAAAATATCACAGGTCACAGATAAATGCCAATAACACTGACCATGATAAAATAAAAAAATATAAATGCAAAAATATTGTGAATAATAAAACAAAACACTGAGTCGGTTTGCTGAGATGTACATGTATGATGTTTGCACAGGGGGCTGCTATGACAGGTAGAACTCACAAGAAGCAACAACGAACAATGAAATTTGTGGAAAGGTTGCGGAGATTGGACAAAATTACAAGGTCGTAAAGAATTCATAGCGACTGGCTGAATTTGTGTGAATTGTTGCGATCAGCTGCATGATTTGGTAAAAAAGTCATATTGTGATTATTTTGACTGAAATTACAATTGTGATACTCTGAACAATTTGTGGAAATGATCAGTTTTGCAATCTAATTTCATGTTCACTGAAAAAAACAACAACATTAAACTCATGATGATGTGATATTTATTGAGGTCTGTACCAAAGAAACATGTTTTCTTTCATCTGGAAACATGAGTGAAGATTTTGAGGCCAGGTCATCTCTGCAGCACTACAGTACCTCATTATAATGATGTTTTCTCACATATTTTTCCTTTTTCAAAAAAATGCGATTTGCACTTGGCCATATTTTGATTTTATTGCACTCATGATTGTGCTGCCCTAATGTCTTCAAATGGCTCATTTTGCCTAAAATCCAAAGAAATTCACATTAATATGATAATAAACAAAGAAAATCAGGAAATCTCCATATTTGAGAAGCTGATGCAGTTTTTTCTGCCATGTCTGCATGAATAAGTGTTTTAACATTTAATTGAATATCAAAATAATTGAAGTCTTTTTTACTACTTGCCTGGTCAGGCCAGTGAGGTACTAGATTTACTTGCCTGACATAGCATGATACGATACTTGCCCCAGGCAACCTGGCAAGCCTTAAGGCCAAAATGCACTGCAGGCGTCTGACGCTCGCGTTCTGAAATACACCCATTGTTCTTAATGGCAGAACACGCACTGAAAGCGTCTTAATGCGCGTCAAACTGTCTTGACGCTCGCAATCCGAACTTCGGAGCGTCAAAAAAGGACGAGACCCACAACAGCTGATTTTTCTGCGGTCACAGTGTCTGTTTGGAGAGAGCTACAAGGAGTAAAAAAGGTTCAGAGAACAATATTTTATTTAAGACATCAATTATTAATAAACAAATAAAAGGACAAAATAATAAATATGTACTATATATATTTGGTATATTCATAATATGCATTGTAGGGGAGTTTTTGGATGCTGGGCCAAACACTTCTTTTAACAGCAGCTACCGAGAGCGTCTATAGGGTCCTAAAGACGTTTCGTTGCCTTGACTACGGTTCACAGCATCTTTGCTTAGCTCGTAAAACATGGACGAGGAGAGGCTTGTTAATGAAATCCAAATGCGACCGGTTTTATATGACTGCAAATTGGAAATCTATAAAACAAGGACAAGAGAGACAGCAGGGCTTGGCGTGAGATTGCTGAGGCCATGGGAGTAACAGGTAAAAAACAGT
Source organism: Lutjanus campechanus (assembly GCA_027495735.1). Classification (NCBI taxonomy): domain Eukaryota; kingdom Metazoa; phylum Chordata; class Actinopteri; order Lutjaniformes; family Lutjanidae; genus Lutjanus; species Lutjanus campechanus. Next base: position 18,023 of record JAJHUR010103872.1, read on the forward strand.
TAACATTAGTTTCTAAACACCTGGGTACTTGTATACTTTATTATGTAAGCACCGTTGTCCAATATAACATAATATAGCCTAAACGTTATGTGGACATATGGTAACAACAGTGTAATCGTACTGCAGAAGAGCAGCAGAGAAGAGGGCGAGAGGGGAGCGTGTGTGAAGTGCTGACTTATAAAAAATAAAAAAATAAAAACTTTTTTGATTAATATTTATGAATTATGTATTTACTAATGACAACAATCCTAAAGAAATAATAACAGATGCATAGTGACCTTCTGAACTGTTCCCTGACTAAAATATCTGTCTCAGTAACAGACAGACGCTCGTCTCCGCCATGAAACGTTTGTCACCTCGCTGCATTATTATAAATCATTATGAACTGTCCAGACGCTGTCTCTCCTCTTCATCTCCTCGGTGTGTGTCCGTGTGCAGTTTGCTGTCTGCTGTGGTCTAAAACATCCTCACCAATGTTAACTAGATGACACCAATGTAAATTATCCTGCTTTCTTAATACAAAAACATGAATATCGCACACCGTTTAGTCCCTTTAGTGAAAAAAAAAATCACTCTTTTTTCTCTCTCAGAGGACAATATTTTATTGAAGAAACAAACTATTATTAATAGTAATACTAAATAAATAAACTTTTCCTATAATACTGCTGGTTTTGTGGTGATGGAATGTTAAATCTGAAGCCTGTCGTGCGCTATAGAAGCTTCCTTTGACACGCGACGTTTGACGCGCGTCAAATGAAGCCTGCAGTGCGTTTTGGCCTTTATTGTTAGCCCTGTTTCAGTCTGAATTTTCTGTCAGTGGACTCGCTGTATTACTCCACATCTATCTGCATGTAAAGAACTCTTTCACAAACTACCTTCCTTACTTTTTTTGTACAAAGCCTTAAAATCTTTGCCCCAGAACAAATAGGCAAATCATCAAAATAGACACAAGCATCCAATTACTGTGTGCCAGCCATAATAATTGCTGTAAACATTTAGAACTACATCATTAACGCGTCCAAAATAACAACAAAGAGATGGATTCTAATTTCAAGCTCAACTTTCCTGCTTTTGTTCTGAGCACTGAAACTCAGCGGATGAACTTGATCCTCAGGGCAACTTGACTACACTAAAATAATCACGGCCTAATTGGCTCGCTTAACTTCACAACAATTACAATGTAAACCAAACAAGGCATCCATGTAGACTTCTTCCCTTTGTTGCACGTTTGGAATATTTTCCATTGGCTGCTTTAGAAAAACAACAACTCCTAATTACAGTATTCTTGGGCTGAGTTCTGGCCGAGACATTAATAATACATCCAGCCCATTAGATATTCTGAAGACATCTTCCCCTTCTTACAGCTCTTTATTCCATTTATTCACTATTTAGACAGTGTTTGACCACGAGAAGACAACTGTTAACTTTTACTGTTAAATCTCTGACAGAGTTGGAGAGTTGCTTCTAGTCAGGTCAGACTTGGTTATGGTTAGTACAGCGGCGTTCAGCGCTGGAGTGTCATATTAAAGCAGGCTGATGAAAACTCCTGAAGCACTGCAATTACAACAATTAAATCCAGCTTGAATGCACTGCGAGGGGAAAAAGGGAGGGGGGGACAAAGGAGAGGAAAAGCAGCACAACAAGAGAAAACAACAACAACAAAGCCTCTTGTGATTCTATCTGCTAGTTTGCTTAATCAGATACAATGTGATTTGTCTGGAATTTCTTTTTTTAAATAATTCCCTTTACAATACAACTGGGCTGACTATAGGAAGTATTTACACACACACACACACACACACACACACACTCACAAACCAACCCCCAATAAAAAGCAGCAGAGTTTAAAAAAAGGATCTCTAATGAGAAGAGGAAGAGGCGATGGTGAAGCACATTTAGATATGTACCTTCATCTTAGAGTAAGGGGCTGTTTTAATTTGTAAGCAAAGGCAGCACACCAGCAATGAGATTTTAATTGATACACATAAATAATTCCTTGTGTACATTCACACTTGAGTCAGATTCGCTGTTTATTTGACGATTGAAATTAGTCATTATCGGGATTCGTGTTGATGTTGAAGATTTTATTTATTAATATAGCTCCCGCTTAATATCCTCTGATCCGCTCCCAATTAATTATGTCAAAATCCACATCAAACTAGAACTTACACGCATATTGAGCTCTGCCTCGCTTTCATTTCTCTACTAGCCAAGCGCTGCTGTGACAATAATAACAAATGAGGAATGAAAGGGATAGAGAGCACTTTCCTTTGTTCCTCAAATGAAGATAATGAGGGCTGTCTTTCACTATGACAGAGTCTGACTGCTGCGATGAAAGTCTTGGTTTTTTTGTTGGTTTTCCTGCTGTTGGAGGACTGGCCTTACATTCTATAATTGTACAGCTTTGCTTAACTCTGCTGTGCTCCAAATCGTTTGTCACAGGTAGAAAGAGTTCCACTTGCAAGGGAGCCAAAATCTTTGTGGCTAGCGATGCAGAGCACATCATCACACACTCATCACTCGTTGCTATCGCTGACAGACTGGAAGAAGAAGAGGCAATAACATCACATGCGCAACTCCAGACACAACCCTCCATAATAAAAACACTCCGGTTTAATCTGAAAATGTTTTCCTGAAATGCAGGAAACTGAATAACTGAATATTTAGAAGAGCTGCAAACAAATCTAATGCTTACTCTTTTGATAAGTCGACTAATCGACTAATCCGGGGTGGAGGAGCATATTATGATGTCAGTTGGTTAAGAAAAACTTTGGTGGTTTGTTTGTTTGGCATAAAATAGACCAAGTAAACATAATTTGAAGAAATTTTCCAAAAAATATATTTTTTAGGGTGTTAAAATTTAAATAGAATTAGGAAAATATTCAGTTGCCTCACCTGTTTAACAATGATGCCATTGGAATTTGAAAAACATTAAAAATGAACTCTTTTCATGAATGTGATACAGAGTAAACATATTTTCATTGTCAATGAATCTGTTGATTATTTTCTCAATTAAGCAATTAGTTATTTGCTCCATAAAATGTGTTTCCTAAAAACCCACAATGATGTCTTCAAATGTCTTGTTTTGCCCACAGGCCAAAGATATTCAGTTTACTGTCATAAACAAGTAAAGAAATCAGAAAATATGCCATCTTTGGCTCACTGCTTATGAGTTAAAAACAATATAGTTAAATAGTTATCAACGCATTTTACACCTAGTCTTATATTGGTTGAAGAGTATATAAACCTAAATACACAAAACCAAAACTGTCAGGATGGGAATCCATACAGGTACAGTGTTACTTCAAGGCAACATTTAATTTTTACAGTTTTCACTTAATAATCAAATAAAGTACATTTATCCTAAATTTAAAAAAATCAAACTTTACTAATTTTCACTTTTACTACTTATGTGAATTCAATTTTTTCCAGATTGTAAAATGACAGAGAGACATTTTCAGACCATTTTTATGTCAAGATGATGGAGCTGAACCAGGTGAGGAAGGCCACACAAAAGGGATTCAACATGACCTCCAGAGAGTCAAGTGACAAATTAGTTTCCTCAGGGTCCTGCCTCTTTTGTAAAGTTTGCACTATGATTGAGGATATATTGTGTGAGTGTAAAGGGCAAAAAATGGGTATGTTAGCTCGAGGCAACACACAGGTACCACAGAGGGTTAGTATTTCAATATTCTGTTCAATCATCATCCTGAGAAACAGACACATACAGCACATTTGAATAAAGATAATAAGTGCCATATTTTGAAAGTGGTTAAACTTCTACCTGTTCAATAGACCCTATTTGATAAGATAAGATAACATGAAATACCTCAAATTCAGAAGTCTTGCTGTGATGCATGGTAATTTAATTGCTCCTTTAACAGGGTTTCTGCAGGTTTCAGTTAGTGAAATTTAAGACTTTTTATGACCATTATGATTTAAATTTATGACCTACATTGATTAGTGAAAAAAATAAATGATTAGCAAAAATTACATCATTAAAAATGTACTTGAAACATTTATTTGTATTCATCACACATTTTACTCAAATTCATTTCATTAGTCACATTTTCACACATTCTAAGTTAGAGATGAGTTCAAATCGGGAAACATCGTTTGGAAAAGTTCAGCTATGTTTTCGTTCCCGCTGTAAGAGTGATGTTTTGTTACCATATTCAACACCCAAAGGACCTCCGCTTTCAATGCGGCGGATGATCCAAACGCTAGGGGTGCAACGGATCAAAAAACTCACGGTTCGGATTATATCACGGTTTTGAGTCACGGATCAGATCATTTTTCGGATCAGCAAAAAGAGAAAAATGGTGGGATTAGGGTCAAATTATTTTAAAAATGCACTTGGCTTTGATCTCTGTCTGTCTGTAATTATCACCATAGTTATGTAATGTAATAATAATGATAATAGTAATGATAATGGTAATAATATTAAAATCTTCAAACTTATACAGTAGACTACTGTTCTATGTATATACATACATTAGACCATTATACACTGCACAGTATAACTCACAACTACTTTGTAGTCTGGCTCAATGTCCCGCCTACAGCACATCTGATTGGTTAGAAGTTACGAGTAATCAATCAACACAGACACACTGTGTCACAGACAGGGTGAGACAGAGCTGCACCGGTGATCAGAGAGGAGCTGTGTACAAGTTAAGACAGCTGATATCTCAAAAGTTTCAATAACTATCACAGTCTTATGATCTGTTTCTTTGACGACAGCATAGTTACATCAGTGAAAAAAGTCATGGTCTGGATTTCACTCAAGACGATGTGACGGATTTTAAATCAGTCGCTGTTTACAGAGATGTGCTGCAGCAGCAGCATGTGTGTTTTCACCGCAACTCTACATTGAGATTTCGGATATTATAACTTATACAAAAGTAACAGTGACAGTAAAACTATGTAGCTCACACGTAGACCGCGGATCACATGCATGCCGAACCATGGAAGGCGAACCGTACGAAACACGGATCAACAGCGATCCGTTGCACCTCTACCAGACACACTGCCAGAATCCAGCGTTTTATTTGGACCTGCCGGAGGTGGTGCCGTCGATGTAGTAGGACTATCTGGGCCCGCTGCAGACTCCTCATAGCAACGGTATGCTTCTCAGACTTGGCATGCGACTGAAGGGCTTTGATGCCTCAAATAATTTTAAGACGTGACTAAACGTAATTTATGACCTTGTATCGAAAATCCCTACATATTTAAGACTTTTTAAGGCCTACAATTTTAATTTTTAAATTTAAGACTTTTTATGACTTTTTATGACCCCGTGGAAACCATGTTTAATTAACCCTTTTCCCTGAACTGGAGAATCAGTATTTATCACTGGCAAATGTATTTTTGCATCAGTGTGGGGCAAGTAAAATCATTTACAAACTGTAAGAACAGTCACAGGCTGTAACAACAGTCTGTAATGTTACTGAAGACATTTTCTCACTCAAACGTCATTAAAGAAAACTAAAATATGAAATGGCCAAATAACAACATCAGATGACGCATGGTTTAAAGTTACAGAAATAACTTCATGATGCATGATCATGGCAGCTTGTTCCCCGGGTGAATCTATGCTTTAACTGGGCACAGCAGTTCAATGCGACACACATTATGTAAGTAAACATTTTTGTGATCGAAGACGTCGATAATTACATAAAATCGCCTAAGCCCTAGCGAAATGATTGGACAAGACACTTACAACATGATTGGACAAGACACTTACTTGAAATCTGCTGAAACTCTGGGTTGTCTGGACTCGTGTTGGCAGTCAGGTCCTGCAGGAAATGTTTATACCTGTGAGAAAACAGAGAATAAAGAAGGTTACTGTGTGCTCACTGTCTAAAAATGTCATTGTAAAAAGGAAAAAGAGTAAACTGCAACAATAAACACTTGGTGACATTACTCATGTAGCAGCCAGTGTTGAACAGAACATTCTTTGACCTGTCACTGCAGACTGGATGCAGGAAATCAGCAGCACTACCTTACAAACTGCACCTCAGAGGGATCTAACAGGCAAAGAAACTGTACACACAGTCTGATGCAGACGGGAGAAAGCAAGTTTTGTCTTGAAGGAGCGTTGATGGTGAAGAGCTCTTACGTCTATATAACATAATGAGATGAAGATTTGCACTGGTTTTACTTGAGTCATCCTCAGACAACAAATGAAACACTCCATCCAGTGAAACAAGACCCGGGCACACCATTAAGACAATGGACCTCATTATCATCTAAAATAAAGTCTTAAAACATCTTATGAAATCAATTGAACAAAAACCTGGCTGAGAGAAGCATTTTCACAGTACAATTAACATTACAGCACTCTAATTAAATAATTTATGTTTTATGAATTACTTTGATGGATAATCAAAGTGATGGATCGTCTCCCCATTCTCTCTGCACTCTCTATTACCACAAGTATATTCATGAGGCCTGGTTCACTGGGAGCGTAACGGTAAATGTATTCATCCCAAAATGTTTGGTATTCATCTTTCTTTGGTCCAGTGTGAACAAAATTCTTACTGCTGATTGTTGAATTAACACAATACACTCTAATTTAGTAAGTTATGGAGTTTTATATTTTAAGAGAATGTGTTGTGTGTCTATCAACTAATCTATCAGCTAAAACTCTTAGTTAGGCCCTGGATGTCTAGTTCATATAGCATGCAGGTAATGCAGGAATTGATCATTTGACCATAGGAAGTTTTACCACATGGCATGGCACAGGTAGACAGTTGCCTGGGGCCTTGCCTGCCAGGGGGGCCTTGTGAATTTGTCGCTACATACACACGCATTACGTGCTGTGCACCTGGCACCAGGAGGAGACACCAAAACAGCCTCATGGACACAGGAATTTACTTCTCACAGCAGAGAGAGAGCAAGAGAGAGAGCTCATGGCGATGGCCATGTGAATATGGACAGAAGTTTAACCTTTCTTTGACCATTAAGCCTGATGTTCATCTGTAATGCTGTGATGTATCTGAGACATGTAAAAACTACACTGCAGGAGTCTCATTACAGATCGGTGCCATTCTCTCATGTCATGTCTGTATATCTACAGAGGACCATTTCTGCCAATATGGTGGGAAAAGAAGAAGATCCTGTAAGTCACAGCAATGTGAAATTTTCTCAAAATAGCGATTTATTGTCTCCATCTCATAATTATTTAGTGTTTCAAAATATTGAGTTAGTATCTCAAAATAGTGACTTATTAATATAAGGGGGGGGGGGTTGATCTGTCATGGATTATTTTTAATCTAGATTTAGTTTAAAGATTTAGATTTAGTTTAAAGAAGGCTGCACAAAAATTACAAAAGTTTTTACTTAAATTATGCTTAAATTGTGAAGTATTACTCATTTGACAATAATATATAATTGGACTGTAGGTATTAATTCATGAATGTGATCATCAGTTTAATGTTGCAGCTGGTAAATGTGGAGCTGATGTTAAATACTTTGTTCAGTATATTGCTGGATAGTTTTGGATTGTTAACCTCAGTCTACAAAGTAGAGTAGAAGTATAAAGTAGCAGACACTGAAAATAGTCAAGAAAAGTACAAGTGCCTAATTGTTTTTCAGTAGTAAATGTACTTATTTACATTACACCACTGCTGAACACTGATGAGTTAAATAGTTTCAAAGATGACATCAGACAACAGCTAAAAGTTTGGGTCCTTTAGTTGTGTGGCTTTGTTAAATGAAAAGAGCTGCCTCCAAATAGTGTTCACTAGCTGTGATTGCGTTAATGGAGAAGAACATCATATTTTTTTTTGTCTGGGGTCTCCAAATTAGGGCTGCACGATATGGCCTAAAACCAATATCTTGATATTTTTAGGCTATATCGCAATACACGATATATATCTCGATATTTTTATTTCTCCTCTAAATCACTGTATAAATGTTAAATTCAACCCTCTGATGCATAAAATGACACCAGTATAATGATTCAAGCAGACCCTTCTATTGGAGTTTTTTAAATCTGCATGCAAAAAGGGGAAAATAACAATCATGTTAAGTTTAGCAAACCTTTTATTTCAAACCAGGCTGCTGCACTCACAAGCTTTTAACAAATAAAAATAAATAATGGCATGGTAGGCCTTTCTACTGTGGCAACAAAAAAGTGCATTCAACAAGAATCCCTGAGAAAGACATTTCAGTGCTGCCAACTCCTCAGTAAGGAAAGTAGCTATTGGCTGTCCTAAAAGTAGCTAGAAGTCGCTAAATAGCGTCATTACCTAATTTGCATAATTCCAATTTGCATGTAATTGTAATGGACGCTGTAGGAGGGAGGAATAAGCTATTTAATACACATCAAAGGGTTAATATCTCATTTCATGGCCTCCTAAATTGAGCATAAGGTTAGAAACTAAACCAAACTTAAGAAAACTAAACAAACACCCTTTGATGAGATTCAATATTAGTGTGACAGTGAAGAAACATTCACATTTACATCCCGCTCTGTAAGCCAGGACAAGATCATGCGCGATTTATTTGCAGTCTGGATGCAGAGTGGTGTGGGTCTCCTCTCTGCTCTGACTGCAGCTACACCTGCTGTGTGAGGCTACTGTGAGACTGACCACCTGTGAGTGCTTTGGGACGGGGGAGGTGCTCACGGCAGCACCCGCTGCTCGTTGAGGACAGTAACTGCACAACGAGTCTCCAAGACACCAGAAAAGTCTCCAATAACACCAGAAAAAGTCGCTAGATTTGTCGCTAATCGTTTTGGCACCAAATCAGATTCTGCACCGCCACCGGCCGCATTATCTTCCGCACTCATATCACTTTTCTTCAATGTTCATATCTAGATATAGATACGATAACGATATATCATTCAGCCCTACTCCAAATCACTAAAAACCGCTCCTGAATTTGACCAGACCCTGATGCCATTTCAATCTATTAATTGGGAATGTTATTGATTCCCAGTAAGTCACAGTGACATACACTGGACAAAGAATGGTTGATCGGACAAAAATTGTGTACTTCATGTTCTTGTCTTAAATTTCTCTTACTTTTTTGCGTATGAAAAGCTCGTTTGAACATGTCACGTCAGATTCAACAAATGCTCGTAACTTTAGAAAACTGTGTAAATGATCCACCTGTGCATATCTGAGTGCACGTACATGAGACTTGTAAATTAGCATAATTAACACACCCCAATAATACCATATCAGGCTGTGTCTTTGTCTTTGTTCATGAATTTGGCATCAAAGAGTAAAAAGACAAACTTTTTATGAGTTTGATGTTCTGCTTTCAAAGATCCATGAAAATGTTTATCATTTTAACAGCATCAGCAATGGAATTAACTCACTAAAGCAAGGAAACGGGAAAACCAAGTGCTGTTAATGATGTGTTACCTGAGGGTGGGACTGCCACTGAAATAAAGAAGAAACATCTTGATATAGAAAATGACTTGAAAGACATGACCAGCAACTTCATAAACCATAAACATTTGAAGATATACTGTACGTCCAATACACCTGACAGTGGGTAATAATACATCATTACATGAATGATGACAGGCTTTTATAAGTAAATTTACAATTATATCATAATTTGAAATGTAGTCAAACTGTTGACATAATTATGAAGTGTAATTTAATTTTCAAACTAATGAAATATACAGTCATTAGAGAAAAACTTTGGTTTGTATACTAGCAGACTGACTGCACATGACCCTACAACAGGTCTGGACCTCGTAAATTGCAGTGATGTTGCTAGGTACGCGTCCTGCGTCCCTGACGCATCAAAATCTGGAGGAGACTTGTTGATAATGACGGAGTTTATTAAAACAGTCAAAACTAACGTGATGCTGAATGACACCGACACCAACCAGCTGCACTTGTAAGATTAAACAACCGTATTAAACAGGAGAGTCTGTGTGTCTGTCAGAAACTGTCAGACTTCCTCAGAGCAGAGCGAACAGGTGAGGGGGGGCAGATTGATCACTAATCAATCGCGGATGTCGTCGTCCTCTCGGACTGATTGAAAAACATAAAAATGCCAAAATTGGTCACAAACTATACCTGAGTGTTCACACAAATAAAGTCTCTGTGTGTGAAACTCTGCAGAGTGTCACATCACGCTGTCCACAGACAGTCTGCTGTCATTAGTTTGATAGCGAGACACAGAGAGGATCGTTTCTAGAAGGGAACCCTACATCCGCGAAAGCTTGCGCGAGTTTGATTCTTTTAGTAGATACTACGGACACAAATCTCGCGAGACTTGTACAAATCAAGAGTTCCCTTCTAGAGAGTCACTGAAACACTGATCACTGACCTGCTATGATGGAAAAAATACTCGGATCCTTTACTTCAGTAAAAGCACTAATACCACAATGTAAAAATACTGATTGTTTCCTCTTTTTTTTCCCCCTTTTTCCTTTTATTGCTTTTGTTTTATTTTTCTATTACTAAATACAGACCTGCAAACTCAAAAGTGGAGAAAAAGGAGGCATATTGGTAAACCAGTCCCCTGTAGGGGGTCTGGGAGCATCCTGCTCCAGAAGAAACATGTTGTAATTTCAATATGTTAACAAAACATTCTGGTGACTGTTTCAGTTAAAAGAGTTTGTTCCATCCCGTTTGTGGTTTCTGCAGATATTAAATGGTAAATGGACTGTATTTATATTGCGCTTTTCTAGTCATAGACTACTCAAAGCGCTTTTACAACTACACGTCACATTCACCCCATTCGCACACAGTTTCACACACTAATGACACAGGTGGCTTCTTCTTCAAAGACCCAACCTGTGCATCAGAAATCATTCATACACATTCATACACCGGTGGCGCAGCCATCAGGGGCAATGTGGGGTTCAGTGTCTTGCCCAAGGTCACTTCGACATGTAGACCAGCGGAGCCGGGAATCGAACTTCCAACCTTCCGATTGGGAGACGACCCAATCTGAAGGTTGGCTCTACCACTGAGCCACAACCACCTTAACTTTTACCCTTGTACTTCAGTAAAAAGTAAAGTAAAAACAGTAAAAGTAAATATACAGTAAAAGTAAAGTTACTTTACTGAGTATTTTTACTTTAGCAATTTATAGTTGTTCATTAAAGAGACCGGTCTTATTTTCTCTTTTGTATATTACCATTGTTCTTAAATAAAGCAAAAGTAATGTAATAGAAAAAATAGCAGAATACGCAATATTTCTTATCTGATTACTTGATTAATCGCCAGAATAATCGATAGATTATGCTTTAATTTTACTGGTCCGGCCCACCTGAGATCAAATTGGGCTGTATGTGGCCTGT
>JAJHUR010103875.1:1231-48224 GCA_027495735.1 Lutjanus campechanus
TCCATCAGGTCCTGAGTCAGAGATGTGGTGAGAGGACGTGACCAGAATAGACCAGACGTCACCTAATGAAGTGGACGGCAAATTACAGCGATGACAGAATCAAAGCAGAACTGTTCAGCTCACTCATACAACTGATTTCATAGATTTCTCCATGGCAACAAACACTGAGGGTACTGAGATGGTTCACGTATCAAACTCACAGCCAGATAACCTGGTAAACTTAACACTGAGGCTCTTAAAACTTTTAGTTACCAAACAAGCAGCTCCTCCAGCAGCACTACACTGGTACCATCCTGGAAAACACCTCCACCTGAGATCTGCAGACAAACCAAGGTGAACGCATCTGTGTTCAGAGTCATTTTGACCTTTTGTTTCAAGTGAACCACTCAGATCTGTTCCACATACGATAATAAGTTGTAAAAAATCAAGTTCATACAAGATATCGTCCAACAACGTCTGAAGACAAACGTGTTTAAAGCTGTTCTCGAACAGCCACACTCAAAGACATTGTGGAAACTCAATGAATATTCAAATTAGGATTACTTAGTACACTTTTTATGGCATTACATTGTGCAAAAATGTGACGGAATTAAATTAAATTAAAGTTTAAATTAAATTAAATTAAACCGTGCCCTACAAACACCTACGGTAAATCAACCTGGCTATCTAAAGCCCCAACATGCCAAGCTGACTTAAAAGACATCATTTGTGTGTAAATGACGTCTTGACGAAGTTCAAACTGCACCCATGACTTTTAGTAGTGCAAAAAAAAAAAAAAATGTGACAGAAATAATGAAAAGATCCTGCAATCTGACAAACGTCTTTAATTAAGCTAATAGTTTTTTTGGACTTTCTTTGGTTTTCTGTCCCCTCAAATGTCAGCAGCACTGTCGAGATGTTTTGGAGTTGGTCAATTGCGCAAATTCAAAGTTCACCCTAGTTGAACTCCTCTTGAAAGATCTGTGTGGATTTACTTTGTCTCTGTGAGCATCTTGGGAATAATACAACAGTGAAATCTCACAGGTGTAAAAGCTGGTTGAACCGGGCCCCAACTCTGCACTCGGCTTCCAACACATCTAACACACTCCTCCACCTGGTCTGGAGGAGCACTGACTGGACAAAAATTAAGCTAAAATATCCCAGATACAAGTGCTGCCATATTAGGCTGCTGATGTCAGTTGGAGGCGGAGTCTGTGCAGTAGTGATCGAGGTTGGAGCCACGGTATCGAGGTCCTGCCCGACTCAATGGCGAGCAGAGTTCTGCTGTCAATCATGACGTGAAAACCCCTTTTTATATCACCGAATAATAATAAACTAAACAATCAAACTCATGAGAACAAATTACACTCAAGCAAATGTGGTAACTACCTAAAATGACAGAAACCATCTTTGAGTTAAATTTATTTGATGTGTCTGCATTTTTATCAGTTTTTTTCCAGTTGACTCATGGGGGCATTTTCACACCTAACTCGTTTGGTCTGGACTTCAGACTTTTCAGTTTGATCCAGACCAAAATTTACAGGTGTGAAACCTCCACCTTGGTCCAGCAAAGAGGTGGTCTCGGTCCAGATCAAACCGAACCGAGGTTCAGAACTGAACCGAGGTTCAGTTTGATCTGGGCCCTTCACCGGCCCAGAGTCTGGCTTTTTGGTCTGGGAGAGGTTCCACACAAGGGCTGAACAACACGGTCTACTGCAATTTTTATTTGTTGAAGCTAAATGTGTGTCAAAATTCAAATTAAATACATGTCCTGGCCATCATTCTCCAGAACTTCAGAAAACATCTTTGTTTTGTTCAGATCCCTGAAAAAAATTCATGTATTTAATGTGTTTTTCAATGAAAATGAGAGTACTGATGTAAAGATTATCCTCTCACACTGCAAATGAGATTGCAACTGCAATTTGGGTATTTCTTCATAATTGTTCAGCCCTGTTTAACACCTGTAAAGTTTGGTCCGGATCAATCCAGAAAGTCTGAACCAAACAAGACTGTAAGACTGCAGTATTCTGCCTTGTACTTCACTTGGCATGTCAACACCACGACGACTGTTAAGTACACCCTTTTCTTTAATATTTCAACAGTACAAATTATATTCGACTTAAGAAACATGACATGAGAAATACATCATCGCTTCACATTTCTGAATATCATATTCATCGAGAACATTCTGGGCCACTGAGAAATCACCTGAGAGAACGAGTTAGAAAACCTATTCAGTTTGATATGAGGACTTTACAACGAGGGATAAATCAAAATATGCTGATACTTCGTCTAATACAGTGTCTTTTATGAGCGTTAAAACATCTGTTGATAAATTTATCCTCCTCTTCCATCTCATTACCACCTGCATTAGTAAAACACCGGTACTGTACACTAATGACTAGCAAATATATTACAGCAAGGACCAATTTACACAAATGTCATGTTCATACCTTTTTTTTTCTTTTTTTTTTTTGCTCAAAATAAAACATCAAAAAATATTCAACATTTTACAACATATCGAGAGAAGTTTAAGTCATACAAAGTGTGCAAATGTCACCGTACGGTCACAAGACGACTCCAAATGAAGGCACCATACTTGTAGTTTCCACTCCTACCACACACACACCGCTCACATGACCACTATTAACGGTGCTGCTGGGGGTTAATGTCAACTGTCCTGTACAACTGATTCTCACCGAGGCTGCCCAGGAACTTAAAGAAATAAAAAATTAAACAAACAAAAAAATACATTAAAAAATAGATGAAATGTAGACAAACACTCGTGTTACCGTTTGCTCTTTGTAGATCTTTACGGTCAGTTTTTTTTCATGCAGTATTAAGTGTTCTTCTGTTCCAACATTGTTCCTGTTTTGGATTTAATATTGGACGAGTCGTACAGGGTTCCTACACTGTTTCTGTAGTCAGAGTCAAGAACTATTCAATCATTTGCAAGGTGCTTTTTAAGGCTTCACCAGCATATTACAGCTGTGGTAAATGGCATATTTATATGCATATACATGCTCAAAATATTTAAATCAGATGTTGCTGCGCTATAAACAACCAATATTATGTTTATGACAAAGTTTCATGCTTCAAAATGTGACACCTGTCTGTAAGCAGACTTGACGTTCTGTTAGAGCAGCAACAATTAATCCATTTCTTAATCAATCGCCCCCTATTCTGATAGTCTATTCATCAATTTGCATCATTTTTTAAGAAAAAAAAAGTGCAAATTCTCTGATTTCAGCATCTTAATTGTGAGTATTTTCCAGATTCTTTACTCCTGTCTGACAGTAAACCGAATATCTTTGAGTTGTGGACAAAACAAGACATTTTAGGACATCAACTTGGACTTTGGGAAACAATGATCAACATTTTCTGATCAAACAACTGATTGTGGATTGGATTATGTGCGACCAAACAACAGTATTCAGAAACAAACAATTCTGTATTCAGAAAGGTATGAGGATATTGAAAAAAGGGTCATACTGAGACTTTTAGAAACTTTTAGAGTGTTTGCATCTTCGTCACAGTTTTGTCAGTGACTCTGATGTGTGGCCATGTTGGAGGTTCTGGGATGTAAACAACAGAATGGATTACATGCTGAATATTCAATTTAAGATGATTTTAAGATGTCTAACACATGGGGAAAAGTTCAGGAAACATGAGGAAGCTGCAAAAACCTCCAGAGAAGGACTTGGTCAGCAAGAAGGCTGTGATATTTTGAGACACTGAGACAGCTAACAGGACCTGACATACGGGGTTCCTACATTTTCCACTGAAAGAAATCAACTATTTGCCATCTGAGTACAATTAGCTAAATGTCGATTATGTAAATAAATGGTTTTAAGATCATTCTGACTATGTATGCTATCATGTTATGTTTGCACCGAGCTTTCTTTTCTCTTTTGAAATCCTGAGACAACCAGGTTTTCAGCCAGTCAGCCATTAGAAAACTTGAATTTGTGGTGCATTGTGGTGTTATTATACTTTTTTTTAATGCTATGTATATTTTCCATGTAAAAGGTTTGATGCTGTGTGGATGGTGACAAGAGGCTCAGCATCAGATCATCAAGGACAGGTGTCATGTTAAAGCCAAGGTAGGTTGAGCGACAACAATCAGGAACAGTTGTGAGTTCGGTTCTGTCGTTTACATTCAGTACCTTCAACACGGCCAACCTCTGGACTGACGACGTGCCGTGAAAACACTCTACAGTTTTGGTGGCAGCCGGACACATCAAGCAAATAATGTAAACTCAGGTTATTGGGGAAATCATACAGTGTAAACCATGTAAACACTGGGGGTGTAATGATGCATCGATCCAGAACGATATTTCAGTTCAATGTTCAGCAATCCAATATGATGCAAAGTGAAAATATCGAGTCAACCAAATTTGTCAAATGAACATCGCAGACCCTGAATGAATGCCGAGATCTGCCGTATCATGGCAGACTTTTGATATCAGCAAATATTGTATCGTTGTCAAAAGAATCGATATATCGTCTCCTGATGAAACTTGTGATTTACACCCCTAGTAAACACTTGAACCATTACCTTAATCTGTTTATTCTAATGAGCATGTACCGTCAGACTCATAGCTCATAGGTGTGAAATGTCATCAGTCATAATCCAAAAATAACAACAATTCAAACAAAATTAAAATAAAAAGGCAGTACTTTGCATTTTGGACAACCCTGTGAGTAGTGCAAAATCATCTCCTGCAGTGTAAAGCCTGGATCGCAGTTCAGTGGCACTGATAACACTAATACTGATAATCCACAGAGATGCACATCACCAAGCTTCACTGCATTCACCAAAAGTTCAAATTCACAAAGCCACAGTCTGATCTGAGCACCACCGAAGAGATTTAACCAAAGAACTGTGGCTGAAAATGGGGCTACAAGTCTTCCTCACAGAGGACAGGTCGGGCCGTTCATCTTCCATCTACGATGATCTCGGAAAACACAGGAACAAAAAGGGAGGGGAAAAAAAGTGAAACCACAAAGAATAGAAGCAGGTCAGATTTAAAACGTGTCCGTGTGCAAAGTTCCCTCTTGCGATAGAAGCAGATTCATCAGTAATGTAATCCAGTCAGTGGTGAGAGATGTCCAGTCTTCAGAGCAGCAGCAGCAGAGTTGCAGCCTTTTTTTTTTTTTTTTTAAGCAGGTTTGGAAAATAATTTTTTCTTTACCCACCGACTACAACAGTTAGTACATCCATTTTACCAGCAAAATAGATTTTTAGGAAGAAAAACAAAGCTCCAAGCAAACGGTGGACAGTTACTTGCTTCATTGTCAGATCTTTGCTGACTGTGTCTAAATCTATATGAAACAGATTGCAGTTCACACCTGGCATCGATTCTAAAACACATCTCCACTAACTTCTTATGTTTCAATCTCACTTTTAACATTAAAAATTAGATTCTGCTTTTAAAACAGAATTCAGGCTCAGCAGCAACAAAGCCAGAGAGGAAGATTAACCTCAAAATACATATTTCCTCTGACCTGTAGTGCTATTTATCAATCTATACTGTTTTGTTGTGAGTTGCAGAGGTTTGAAGATATCAGCCGTACAGATGTCAGCTTTCTGAACAGCAGCATCTCTTTCCAGTAATCATGACTTGGTTGCTCAAAATAATCCACAGACCTTTTTAAGAGCAGTTTCATGTAGGATCTACTGTCTTTCTGCAGGAAAATCCACTGAGTGTCATTTAGTCTAAAACTATAAAGATGGATAAACAGCACTACAGGCCAGAGGAAAAATGTGTATTTTTGATTTTGGGGTGAACTTTCCCTTTAAAGTTCAAACTTATAGGTACTCTGTGAGATTTTCCCACCACTCGCAGCGCTCTGGAGCGATGTTTTGATGAGCAGGTCTCACGTTTCGTTTGCATCTTTTTGCACAAGTGTGTGGTAATATGTAGTTTATGTAGTGCATGCAAGCTGTACACCCACACATTTGGTGAAAAACACTTAATGTAAACATAAATGTGTTTGCAGAAAAGTCCACAGGGTACCTGCAAGAATCCTTGCTGGAGTTGTTCAGCCTCTCATCTCTGTTGGTGGATCTGTGGAGTTATTAAGGTTGGGCAACAGGACAAATACCCTGGAAATCAGCAACAAGAAGTTTTGAGTTGCTTGCCAAAAGTTGAGTATTTATAAATCCTGTAGTTACAGAGCAACACTGGCATTAGTTTGGGAGTCCAGTGTTAACTCACTGTTTGCTATTTTTGAGCTCCACCAACTCCTATGAGTGCCTCTTTAGCTGCTAAATGCTCCGCTATGGTAACGTACAGTGGGTTTTTACAGCTTTTTTTCTAAAAACAATGTTATGAGAGGGAACCAAAGCAGCAAAGTTGCAGGCAGCCAGATAAAAAATGAGCCGAAACTCTAAAAAGCTCTGAAAAAGCCGAGTGAAGCTGGATTCAGGTGATGATTCTCTGTAGTATCATCAATCAAATCCCAGTTTTGACATTGTAAACACATGATGGGTTGTTTTCACTAAAATATAAATTATAGCTGCTTGAAGGAATCAAGGTCCCAGAAATGAGGCAAGTGATTACAGCCGATTCAACCAGCTTTCTACACATTCAGCAGCAAATCACAACCTCCAAACTCAAATATCTGCCTTGAAAATCCTGTATTTGTCAGACTTGAATAATCAATCAGGATCCCACGTTTCTGTGAGCTTTTCAATTTCACTGTATGTGTGCAGAGACAAGGCTTAAGGAGTTACTTTTAGGGCTGCACAGTATGGTAAAAAAAAAAAAAATCACATTGTGATTATTTTGACTGGAATTGGGAATGCAATATGTGAATGGTGGGAACGATCAATTCTGCTTTAGAATTTTCATTTTTACGGTAAAAAAAACTAAGAAATTAAAATTGTGATGACGTGATATTTGTTAATATCTGCTGCTGATGTCCCACAACTTGTGCAAATTCAACATGATGTTATAGTTGGTACGTCTATAGTGTTAAAAGACATAAATTTGACTTGAATCAGCATAAACAGAACATCTAGTTGTTAAGAGAACAACTAGATGTTCTGATATTGCACATCAACCTGCAGTACAATATTAACAAACACTATTTTGACATGTTGCCCAACCCTCTGTGCAACACACACAAACACAGCTCATCAAGATGCATTTTAGTGCCAGGTGTGAACGGGGACAGACTAATCTAATGAGTAATTTCCCACCCTGTACTGGAGTGACATCAATAATCTCCTGAGATCTCCCATTAAGAAATTCCCCTGATATAAAACACCACCACGACGGCATGGCACAGAACTGAAGCAGGACTATATCAACTATACAGCCAACACTATGACACTGTTATACCAAGAAGCTGTATACATTACAGTGAAGTCTATTGCGTCTCCTGTTGGGTGAGGTGGGGGAGGGGGCATCACGGCCAGGTCACATTTACAGGTTTGAGGAGGAAATACATCAAATTCAAAACTTTTACGACCACCGAACTCAATAATATCCAGTTGACGAGTCTACAGGAGGAACGTACCGCTGCCCTCGGTTGTCTTCAGGGAAAATATCTAATACCGTGAGGGGGTGGGGAGATAAAGACGGCCTCGAGCAGCAGCCGAACCTGTTGGGGAACGGAGTCAGGTCCACGCCACTTTACGCGAGATGGCCTGTTTGAAGCACTCGGGGTCGACGTTGCCTCCGGGCCGCAGCGCCCTCTCCAGGCTCACCAGCACGTTTTGGTGGCACTCCCTGATGTTGACCGGGTACTTGGCCCTCAGGAGCTCGTAGGCGGCTATCAGCCTCATGTTCTGTTTCACCATCAGGTACTGGATGATGCATGTCGGCGCCAGAGAGAAACCGTCTCGGCAGTGGACCAGGACGCGCTTCCTCTTCTCGGTGGAGGCGTCGATGCACTCGTTGATGTCCTCGAAGCAGCGCTGCTTCAGGGCCGGCCCGTCGCCCAGAGCGTCCGGCACGTCTCCGATGTCCACCTTGAGGCGGGACCAGCTGTGGCGGGCGCCGCGGGAGCAGGTGCACGGTATGAGGTTGAGGCTGGGGCCCGGCTCTCCCGGCACGCTGCTCATGTCGATGATGCTGTCGATGTTGTTGCGACACAAGGTGCGGCCGTTGTACGCCGCATTCAGGTTGCCGACATAGATGTAGTCCGTCACCTTGGAGATGACGGGTTCAGAGTACTGGAAGTGTTCAGGGCCGCTGGGTTTGGGCTCAGGCGTGTCGGGGCCCCTTGCGCCGGCCGGCCCCGTGGCGGCTCTCCTGCTGTAGTTACGCAGCTTCTTGGAGCCCGAGCGAGACGGAGGGTTGGAGTCGGACTCAGAGCTGCTGTTCCAGGGCGGAGAGAAGAGAGAGAAGCGGCTGGAGGATTTGCTCTTGTTGAGGATCTCGACGGGGCTGGACAGACCGGAGCTGGACGCTGTGGTGGAAGCAGAGGCGCAGAACAAAGACGCTCGCTCCAGAGAACCTGTGCTGCTGGCAGCTCCTGCACTGTGGGCCTGCTCCATCTGCAACAAATACACACACACACACACCTGACATGTAATCGACTATTCCATGGGCATCTTTAGGATTTCATCAGTGTCAATACAAAATGCGTGTTTTTCCTCATTTTCTTCTAGTTTTTTGTTCTCATTTTAAGTTTAAGTTTAATTTTTAAATTTAATCTTATTTTAGGAAAACTTTAAAAAGTTTACTTTTTATGCAATCAGAGCAGTGAAGATAGATTACAACACAAAATGAACCATTGCCACAAATCTTTGCATGTATCACAATATCACAATGTGCTGTATAAGTTGCAAAAACTGTTGTTCTTCTTGCATCCAGTGATGTCAATACTCTCCTCCACTGCTGACCCCATCCATATTACTCTACCATAACTCCTTCTTGTCAGCACACAGGACACAGAACAAACTAGGATTGTAAACCTTGCAGGTGCATGTTTGGATGTACCTGAGCTTTGAGATTGTTTTTCCATTCCTGCGTCTCCAGAGCTTTGAAGCGTCCGCTGCTGTCGGAAGAGACCGACATGCAGAGGGGCCGGTGAGCTCTGGGGGGGAGCTGGGGGGTGAGGGCCACGGGGACGGGCCTCGCATCGGTGTGATCGTTCCTATTCATCATCAGATTTGGACAGGAGCCTGGGTCGCACAGAAGGACATGTCAGAGATCAGCAGTGAAATAACAGAGCTGATAGACCAACTACATACAAGTTAGATACAATACATAGAACATTTGACTTCTGCTTGTCTGGGCAAAGAAGTTTTGTGAGCAGTATTTAGGTTTGTACTTGTTTGAGTGGGCCTGCTTTAATATAATCTTAATATGTATGCAGAGA
Source organism: Lutjanus campechanus (assembly GCA_027495735.1). Lineage (NCBI taxonomy): Eukaryota > Metazoa > Chordata > Actinopteri > Lutjaniformes > Lutjanidae > Lutjanus > Lutjanus campechanus. The sequence goes on from JAJHUR010103875.1 coordinate 10,547, forward strand.
CAATAGCTTAAAGTCTGTGTCTGACATGATGTAGGTTTACTACAGCATGTCTTTGCAAGTCTGGTAAAGCTGTTAAACTTCAATGTGAAATGACGTGTCCTTTCTCAATTTGTGTAAACCAAAATTAAAAACCTTTATTATCCATGATACTTGTATAAATTATAGATTTCAGGGCCAGGTCATCTATGGAGCGCTATAGTACCTCATAATAATGCCATTTTCTCATACATTTTCCAAAAAATTGCAGTTTGGTTCTGCAATTTAGATATTGCACTTGGCCATACTGCACTTTTATCGCAATCGCAATTATACAACCTAAACATAACTATCTCACTAAATCAGAAGTTCTCAAACTTTTTCAGCCATGCAGAAAAAAGTTAATGCCCCACATTCCTCCATTTAAATTAACAAAGATAGAGAAAGTAACCAATAAAAGACATCCAATTTGAATTTCAGTAAAAATCTATTTTTCCCCTGGACCTGCAGTGGGTCTATGCCCTAACAGTGGGGGTTGAGAACCACTGATCTAAATGATCCGAGGACAAAATTTAGTCAGAGCTGGAAGTGACATTTTCTTCATGGAGGATTTCACTTACCAGCACATTCTGAGCGGGTGATGGACTGAATCTGCAGTGTGTTCTGGGTTTTCAACAGGCTGTGGAGAGTTCTCACTATACCTGCAGATGAGAGGTCACCTTGCAGTAAACTTAAACCCATACGTGTATTTGAATGGGGAATGATGGTGAGATTTAGTTTGCTGAATGCATGAAAAGTCTTACCAATCCTTCCATTCTGCTTGCAGAGGACCTTTTTATCCAGTAGTTTGTGTGCACTCAGGTCTTTGTTCCAGTCCTCCTCGGCTTCCATGTTCCGCCTCCTGCTGACACAGGCACAAAAACCTTCAGGCTCAGGCGGCCCGTCATCTTTGGCAAGCCGAGCAACACTTCAGCTCCATCGGACAGACATCACTTCAGCAGCTCGCGGCGTGGACTCACACTCCTACTAGCATCACTGGCTAAGTTAGCTGCTAACGGCAGTCAGCTAACCCAGCTCACAGTGTGTGAGTCATGTTGTTGAGCTGGTGGAGGCTCTAACCGTCGGTTATTTCTGTCCCAAAGGGGAAAGTAAGGCCGAAGCAAAGTAAAGCATCCACACCGGACGACGGGACTACCATGACGACTGCAGCGGTTGATGTTATCGGTAAAAATGCTGGAAGGTTAGCAAGCTAACCGCCGCTAGTTAGCAAAACTACCCGCTGTATGCGGCTCCACTGCGGGTATCAGCTACCCCAGCATCTTGCGTTCCTCAGCCGTTACACAGCAAGGTCTCATATCGCTGACAAATACCACAAATATGATCATTTATCTGGAGCTCCACTGACTAGCTGGCTGGCTACCTAACAGCTTCGCCAGCCCAGCAGCAGCAGCATCACCTTCGTGTCTAGAAGGAAACCCTTGGTTCGCGAAACTCTCGCGAGATTTGTACGCGCTGTTCCTTCAGTGTGGATGTTGTATAAGCTAATCATATTTTATAACGTGACAACGCTGTGAATACAATATGTTTATGCGCAGGGCCAAAAAACTTTTGGGTACGACTAGGAGAAATTCGTGTTTTGTGTTACAGTAATTACTCTCGCGAGATCTTTCGCGTGTCTGGGGTTCCCTTCGAGACGTGACAGCAGCATCACCTCCGTGAGCGCGAGCCCGACCCCCTGCCGCGCGGACTCGAATGCGGTTGGATGATGTGGGATTTTTTAGTCCCTGAGCCGTGTCTTCCAGGTTGTATTAAACCTCACGACAGGCTCTCCAAATCAAACAGTTCAGGTAATAAGTTGGTAAAATGAGGTTGGAGGTTTTGACTTGTGAAACAGTGTGAAGGAGAGCAAGAGTTTTAAGCATTTTGAGAAGAAAACAACCTGAAAGTCTGAACTCGGCGTAAATTTTTCAGTAATCGAGGAATGCTCGATAAAAATACTGGTATCTCTCAGACGGGCGGAATTAGCCAGTTTTCAACGAATTAAACGCCAGTGAGCCCCCTGTATTCATCTAACGGCGGATGAGGAACTTTAAAACTAACGCCTCTATAACAATGTAATTATGACTAAAGAAAACACATTAACCAACTGCCAAGTACACCAGTTTTTCCAACATTTCCCATTTTTCCCTTTGTCATGTTTCCAACAGATGTCTAAGTAGAGCTGAAATGATTAGTTGATTAATTGATTAGTTGTTTGAAGGAAAATTAGTTGGCAACTATTTTGAAAATCTATTAATCGTTTCAGTCGTTGCTTTTAAGCAACAATGTCAAAGATTTGCTGGTTCCTGCTTCTTAAATGTGCTGCTTTTCTTTGTCAAACGGTGATGAGCATTTTTACAGAAGAAAACCTCCATTTTCCTGAAAAGTTTCCTAAAATTGGCATCCACAGCTAACCCAGAGAGACTCGAGGTTTGCCACCACCAAAATTTAGAGGAAAAGGCACAGAGCTAGACTGTTATATTTACTAGCCCAACAAGGAATTTTACTTGCCCTTGACTCAGATTTATTCACATTACAGTGATAAAAGCAGCAAATCCTCACATATGAGTGACAAAATCAGGAAATTATTGGTATTTGCATTTAAAAGTGTAGCATCAAACTTGTAATCTGTTTTCAGAGATAGTTAATCACTTTTGCATATTGTTATTTGTGATAATAACAGTGAAAATACTGGTATTAAGATTATTATTGTCTTAAGTCTAATTCTTCTTCTCTTGTGTTAGTTTCCTTCTTGTGTTCTGTATTTCCTCTGTGTGAACTGTGTGTAAAACACTTTGGATCAACTGTGTTGTGTGTAAAGTGCTAAATAAATAAAGTTGAGCTGATCTGATTAATTTTCAGTTGATCAAATATTAGTTAATAAATTACACCAGAACAGTGCTGTTAGGTGAAGGTTAAGTTCAGCAGCCTCCACTATGAGAGAATAGTATCATAATAATTGGACGTGTATGTTTACACATGAATTATATGTCCTGTAAAACAAATTCTGACTCTAATCTGGTTTAATAAAGACCATCAGATCAGATATTTTTTCCCTCTCCTGCATCTAAAAATCCCTTTTTGCTTTCAGTCAGACGAACAAAGACTAAATGTTGTTACATGATCTGCCTGCTTAAATAAAAACATGCATTAAGTCACACATTCATATTAAATAAAGCTCAAAATATAACTGACAACATGTAAAATATCAGCATTATTTCTAATCTACACGTCTGTCACACACCATCAGTCTGTTGATTCACTCACCGTGTGTGTGTGTGTGTGTGAGTTGATCGGTCGTCTCTCAGTGTGTCAGCAGACTGACTGAAGCAGCAGCAGCTCGGTCTGAAAACAATTATCTGGCAGATGATCTGGAGCGTCTTTTTCTTTTTTCTTCTTCGTCTTCTCCTCCTTCTTCTTCTTCTCCTCCTCGTGTTTAATTGGATGGCCGGGCTGCTCTCCAGGTATCCTGGTAACCCACCGACCTGCTGATGTCACTGATCTCCATAATGAAGAGCGAGTGTATCCAGCGGCCTTTGTCAATAACCAGGCAGGGAAATTCACAGGAGATAAGAGCGACAATGAAGGCCACGTCTGCCGTGATGTGATTTAAAGGGATAGTCTGGATTTTTTTTTTTAAGTGAGGTTGCATGAGATTCTTATCTTTAGTCAGTGTATTGCCTGCAGTAGATGGCAGTCAACACACCTCCAGTTTGGAGAAGCAGCAGGAGCACTGGTGCAGGAAGCAAAGTAATGTGCTGCTGTATCAATATCAGTTTAAATGTACACTATATTTAGAATATTTTCACCACTTTACCTTGTTGTTCTGACAGGAAACTGCTGTTATATGAGCCAAATATCACTCTCTCCAAACCAACCAAACTCCATTTGCAAAAACAGTCATTTTACCTCACTGAACATGGGAGTTTCTGGTCTACCACTGCCCCAATCAGTTAGCTTGTAGCCAAACTAAACCTTTAAAATGCCAGATTCATACAATAGCACAAACAAGCTAACCGATTCAGACAGCGGTAGACCAGCAACTCCTGCGTCCTGCAGGGTAAAATGATGAATGATTTTGACAAAGAAGTGTGGCTTGAGGGGTAAAAGCAGGGTCATTATTAATTAATTATTTATGTGGGCTTTTTTTCTGGTTGTTTTTTTTTTCCCGTTTGAAAACTGGTCACCATTCACTTCTATTGTTTGGGAGATTCTGCAGCTCTGTTTTCCTGTGAAACTCCAGCAGTGTTTTATGGACTAAAACACTAAACCCGACCTCCAATCAGCATGAGGCTGAGAAGATAATGACTAAATTTTCATTTTTGGGTGAACTATCCCTTTAAAAAAAAATATGTTAAAGTGTTGCGTCTCGGCTGAACGGGTGGGTGGGATATTTGCACTTCAAAGGACGTCCTTGAGCTCCTCGTCTCATCACTGTTGGACCGTCACTGCCTCCTTTAAACCACAGAGGCGGCAAAAGTCCTCACGTTCTGTACTCAAGTAGAAGCACAGATACTCGTGTAAAAAAAAGTAGAAGTACTGATTCAACTTCTTTACTCAAGTAAGAGTGAAAAAGTCCAGGCTCTGAAATGTACTCAAAGTATAAACGTAAAAAGTAGCTGTCGTTTACATCTTTTTTGTCTTGTTAGGCCTTGCTGTGTCTTTTTTGTAATTTTTCGTTGTGTTACATCTTTGATGGTTTGTTACATTCTTTGATGTTGTTTTTCATCTTGTCACATCTTTTACATTGTTTTCTTTATGTCTTTTTGTCTTATGTCTGTTACATTGTTTTTTTTTATCTTACTCTATCTTTTCTGTCTTGTTAATTCTTTTTTGTCTCTTTTGTAATTTTTCATGGTTATATCTTTTACGTCTTGCTACATCTCTTACATTGTTTTCTTCTTGTTATGTATTTTTTGTCTCATCTTGTTATTGTTCCATCCAAGTTTCACTGGAGGCTGTCATAATGAATTGTCAGCTGTGTGTGGATGGTTGTATATTGTTCTTTATTTTAAAATTGTAATCCCACTAACAATCCCAATTTTTACTAAATGTATCTGTAATCTGATTATGTCTTTTTTTTTTAATCTATTCTTCATTTTATCCCTATTACATAATCGTACTAAATGAAATCTGTCTCTCACGGGTCAATTTCAAATTTTAAAAACAGTGAGAATAAAATATATCTGTCAAATAGAAAATGTGTGAATTAATTACATAACTAATAATCACCTGTGGGGCCTTTTTAAAGTATTCTGGGTGTGTCTCCTCCTCCAGGTAAACTGAGATCACACCTGAGCACCAGGTGCAGACGGAGCACAAATCACAGTCCTCCTGTTTCCTCGTTTGGTTCGAGCGCAGATCAGAGCTCAGGGACGGTTTAATGAAGATGAGTCTGATCTCTGGAGGCCTGAAGCAGCAGGAAGACACACCTGCTGAGCTCAGCTTGATTGATTTGGAGTTTTATTTTAAATCTTCTTCTATCTGGGGAAACGAGATCGAGACGAGTGAGAACGCAGAACTCAGAACCTCAGGGTCAGAAGAACGTGGAAGAAGCCTGTTTTATGCTTTGAACCCACGTTTGTGGATTGAAAATGGATTAAAAAAATAACTGTTTCCAGTTTTCATCTCCATCTTTGTGTCTATTCTCATGTTCATTTCCTGCTTTCACATGGCCTCAGAATAATCAGAAAATTAGTTCTGACTGGGAAAAAACACGTAAATGCTCCTTTAAGTACAAAACTCTGATGCAAAAACAATTGCAGATAAAATTGTTGCTTCTGTTTTATTTGTAATATGGCATCATGTTGTAGTTACCATCCTCGTACAGTGACCGATTAGTTAGAAATGTTATTTATTAGCATTAACCCTGAAAACAAGTCAGGTAGAGTCATATTTTAGTGGCTGAAGGGAAAATACTGATGCAGCGTCCATGTTGCTTCAATATTACGACTTAAAAGCTCATCGAAGTTGGAAGGACGACTTCCCAACTTGAGAAATGAGACCATGAACCCCATTATCCTCAAGTTTGATTGGCTATCTGTCCAGTGAGAGGCGGGACCTTAGTTTAAATCAACATATTTATAAATGTGGCTTGTTTTCTTCTGTATGTTGCTTTCATAAGGTTCATTTTGTTTATTGATCACATAACACAGGGTTGTATGATTAGATTCGGTTGTTCCCTTTGTGCTACTCACAGAAACAAAAAAACTACACAGAGTAAATGGATAAATTAGAGATAAATCATGGAAATAAAACTATTTCTCATAGTGGACTGCTGAGGATGGAGAATCGAGGTTCAGTTTCTGTGCATTTATGCTGCCAAGCACATATTGCATTTAACCTTCAGTCAAAAAAATGTCTGGAAATGCGCCTGCATCCGAGGAGCACCTGAACGCAGCACTGACCCTCAGACTTTCCCACTGATCCCAGTCACCTGACTCCTTCATTCACCAGCTGGTTTTTACACACCACAACGTTTCATTTCAGCTGTTTTTATTTTCTTAATAGTGGGAAGGACACATGAAGTCTGGTAATTTTATTATAAAAACTTTACAAATAAAACTACTAACTTTTTTTTGGCATTCAAGTTGTGGTTTGGCAAAATTATCCTGTGACACATTTGGGGTCCAAACCCCAGCTTGGAAACCGCAGACCTCGATGTTCTCAGCTCAGGATGTTGAATTTTTATGTTTTTTTAATGAGCACTGATCTCTGCCACAGTGTCGTTCTTATTACTACCAACAGATGGTCCCAGAAAGTTCCAGAAAGTTTTCATTGAGGTGATTCTGATCATTTTAAAAAGGTGTGTTGATGCATTAAGAGCCTGAATGAGTGTTTCCTGATTTAAAACACATGAAAAAACTACAAACTTTATCATAAGTTTGAGGGATGAAATTAAGTTTGTATGATATGATTCATACAGGAAGAAAGTGCTCATGTTTGAAATTAAAATATGCTTTATAAACTAAATTTAATACTAAAATATAATCATTCATCTTAAATGTAAAATAAAAAGTAATCAGATTTAATAATTTTCTTCCCTGAGGAGCATCTGAGAGACTGTTTTTAAAAATCTCCTCGTCCCGTGTTCGTGTTGGACGGCGCCGCGCATTTCCCATCAGAAGGGCAGTTTGCCGGGCAATTTGCTGGCGAGGGGTATCTTCTTTTTCAGGGTCAGGGTGGAGTTGACCTGCTCGGCCGACAGCAGGTTGTGCCACTGAGCGACCGGCCGCCGCGGGTTGGACAACATGTCGGCCCAGTGCCTCAGCTGGTTCCCCGTGGCGTCGCAGCCCAGGAAGATCTTCCCCATGGCGTCATTTCGGGTCATGGCGTCGTGGTCCCACACCGAGATCACCAGGTTCACCCTCTGAGGACGGATTTTAGTCTGATTTAGATCAAGAATCCCTAAAACAGCAACATTAAAGGACTATACTGTTCTTTTTAAAAAGTTTTATAAGATTTACTGTGTGACCTCTGACCCTGGTGCTTCATGTTGCTACATATCTGATTTCCATTCACTTCACTCACTGTAAAACTGATTTTACCCTCAAAATTAGATTTAAAATGACAAAAAATTAGGAAAATAAACGCGTTTTGTTTCTCACAAATTATTGATGATTAATCGATTGAAGGATAGCGCACAAAATTTGCAACCCTAGTTTGGAGCGGTGACAGAGACAGTTAAAAGCAACGAATACTCTGAGTAATTTTTGTGATGAATACTTTGTACTTTTACTAGAGTATTTTCAGACACCAATACTTCCACTTGTAATTGAGTAATGCCATGTAAGTAAGCAATGTAACAGTACTTTTACTTGAGTAAAAGTTTTCAGTACTCTTTCTATACTCTTCATACCTGCAGTAAACCATTTATAAAACATTTAAAATGTGTATAATGTTTTACTGATGTGAGGAAAAAACAAGTTAATTCCGTCTAAATGTTCTTATTTCATCTCCTTTATGAATCAGGCTAAAACGTCCGGTGTTGTTTTCCTGATAAGAGGAAATGAAAACAGTGAGATGACCTGTAAACTCAGCTGAAATGCAGTTTTTCTCATTTCTAAAATATTGACATGTGAATATGTTTTCACTTCAGTGTGAAGATAAAATGAGGTGATGTGGAAATGAGAGTTAAAATGTTCATTTATGCACGAATGACCTCAATAAGATTTATTTTGAATTAGGTGATGATGGTTTGTCATTTTTCCCTGCAGGGTAAAAGAGTTTGGTCTAAAACATCCTGTATCAGCAGGTTTCTCACCTGGATTTGTTCAAAGGTCACGTCGAAGGTGAAGGACTCGTTGTAATAAGGGTTCAGAGTTTTCTTTTTAATGGACGTCTTTCTTTTCCTCCACTTTCTCTTGTCCAGAGCCAACAGCACCTTCACATACGGATCTACAAACACCAAGAGGATGTTAAATTAATGGAAACAAAAAACACCTGAGATGAAATGAAATTTGTCCAAAAAAGATGAAATATCACAAAAAAAAGTCTTTACTTGTCTGAGAAGAAAAAGCGCTTTTAACTACAATGAAAAACAGAAAATATACATTAAAAAAGTCGTGTGAATTCGTAAAAATATCACAATGTTAAAGGAGAAATATGTAAAATGATTTTTGTATGGACAGACAGAGTTTTATTTAACCTATTTAATTTAACATCTGCGGCTCCGCTGTGCTCGTTTTTGAACATTTACATATTTCTCCTTTAAGAAATAATTTGAATTTTATTTGGATTCACACCAAAAACAAATTAATTATTCCGGAAAGTCATCAGGAATTACGGACAGGGGGACAAAATTTTCAACTTGGACTCCCCATCGACACCAGCAGCAGCACCACCACCAAACCTTTGCTCTAACAGCAACACGAGCAATTTCAGTTGAGGTCTTGACCTTCAAAGATGGAGTCTAACAGCTGGAGAACGCCGTGGTCAGCGTCATCAGGAGACTGACTGACATGAAGTGTCTAAAATCTGGGCCCTTTGTTCACTGTCTCTCTCCGAGCTTTGTACAGAAACAGAAATGTCCTTCAGGCGACAACTTTTGACTTTTTACAAGACATAAAACTTTTTAAAAAAAAACTTTTTCATTTCTATTTGAGTAAAGATGGTGTGAACTTTTTCCACCTCTGGTTACAGACTCATCCAGGTCATGTTTTCATAAATATACACAATATAATCATAAAGCACAAAAGGTCAAGTCACTTATTTCAAAACACAATTAAAAAACATGATTTTAAATTAGATTGTGACTGTTAAATTCATCTGATGAACAAGTGATTAGAGAAAAATCAAATCACAGATTGATTAAAGCTGCTACAAGGAGTTTATAACAGTGTCAGTTTATCACTGACGTCTGTGTGAAACCTGCATCAGGTAACGAGAGCTTCAGTGAAACGAGTCTGTGGTTACATTTTACCAGATAAAGTTACAGTGAGCGGTACGTTAACCAGTTACAAGGAAGGAGGAGGATTTTTATTTAGATAATTTTATTTTTAACATTTTGTGGTTATTACAGAGGAAACAGTACCGCTTTTGTCCACTGGGGGGCAACAAAATCAATTAAAAAAAATTAAAGTTCCTTGTAGTAGCTTTAAAGAAATTATTGCAAAGCATCAAATCATGACGTCAAATCATGACGTGAATTAATAAATGCACTTTTCATTCATCAAATTCAATCTTGAGGGCAGCATTAATCAAAGTATTGATCAGACTGTGTAGAAATACTGTACAGATCAGGGGTCAGGGTAGTAGTTTTGTTATAGATTATTACTGACTATTTTACAAAAGAAAAAAAGATTTTTAATGTGAGTTCTTTGAACAGAGACGTACAGGATTCCTGAATCCCTTGAAAAAAGTCTTCCAGTCTTTCATATAATGTCTAAAACCCTGCAGCTGTTAAATATATTCTGCATTAATAAACTTTCAATACTTTTGCATTTCAATCTTTAAGTTTCTTCCTAACAAGGTCAGAGATAAACGGTGATCATAGCAGATCAAAACAGTGTCTTGATTTGTAGACACACATTTGATGAACGACAGCGGTAAAGCTCATCTTACCGGCAAAGATACTGTACTTCCTGTGACTACTTCAAAATAAAAGTCAAGTCTTTTAATGTGAAGGCAGGACCTTCGCATGCAGCATACATGACTTATTCACATATTTATTTGGTTCACGGCAGAACTTTTCTCTAAATTTCAGTGACATTTTTGGTGGCTGTGTTTTGCCACTGATGGTAACCCTGATCTGACCGTTGGAGAACCTTTTGAGAACTGATTGATCTCAGTATGAGACGACGTCTCAGTCTGACCTGAACTTCCTCCTATGTCCATGCTCTTCAGGTTTTTGGCCTCCAGGATCACCACGGTCAGTTTTCCGGCAGTGGGGACGTAACGCAGAGAGAAGCAGATCTCGCCCAGATTTTCATCCTGCGTCACGCCAAGGAGACAGAAAACTTTACAACAAAATATCATCAGACAACTCAGGACAAATAAAATAAAGTAACACATAAACATGAAGTCATGAAAGTATCATTTGGTCAGTTATGTCATATTAAGTTAAAAGTTGACATTGTTTGTCGTCCATCTGTGTCTGGGTCAGCTGCAAGATTGAGTCTGAGTCTTTTATTCTGAAAAATTCCTTTAAAACAGGAGGAAGTGCTGTTAAAAGACTTTTTTGGAAAGAACATGAGAGATTTGTCTTAAAAACAACAGGCTGAGAGAGACCTTAGCTAAGATATCTTCTTCATCTTTCCAGCTGCTATAACTTATATTGTGAAATATACCCAATGTGAGAAAGGGACCAAAGAAAACCTCAAACTTGGCGGGCTCGGCGAGGTCCTGCCACTCCTCGATGACGTGGTTCCAGTCGACGTTGCAGAGCTGCAGCCTAAGCTCGCCAATGATGTTGTGTTTGGAGAATCTGTTGAAGTCGAACACCTGCATCACCACCGTCGACTTCAGCAGGGAAGACTTGGTTATCTGGGGAAAAGATCAGGCGGGTTAGAAGAAGAAACATCTGATTGTTTTCTGGCTTTAAATTAAAGGATCACTCTACCTAAAAAGAATAGAAAGAGAGAAGAAATTTGTCACCACCACAGCCTGTACACACCTGAGAACATGTAAGAAACAGAAACAGCTGGAATAACAGACACAAAATACAAACGAGCCTCAGGGAACACAGTACACATTAGACTGGTTTCTTTGGTTCAGTGGTTTTCTAGCCCCCATAAGGATGCACACAGCCTGACATTTTGGCAAAGTATTTCTATCAGCTGATCTGATCTGTGTACAGTACAATCAGAGACAGCAGAGGACACAAAGCTCTTGCTGTAGTGTGCTTTTTTTTTTTTTTTAAACAGATCAGGCATCTGTATCTGCAGCCTGATGGACGAAGAGTGACAAACGAGTTCGGGGGGTGACTGGGGTCATGTGCTATTGTGAGGGCTTTGTGTGTGATGGAAGTGTCAGTGAGGGCTGCAATGATGGGAGCAGGGGGACCGATGATTTCACTGTGATCTTGAGTGTTTGTGACGGTGAAGCAGCATGTGGGACAGTGAAGGAGCATGTGGGTCTGTTGGCTCTCGAAAATGTTCTTGCCAACACTTAGTTAGAAAACACTTTGAAAACTACTTGTTGGAGTCTCAAAACTACTTGGAAGAAAGGAGTCAAGTCAAGCAGACTCAGATATGAAAGAGACTTCAGTTAACATCCAGAAATCAACTGATTTCAGCTCCCCATCGGCTTTGGATCAGCCACCATCTACTTTTCTGAAAGAACCTCCACTGGACCTGAAGATAATGGTGTCACACCTGAATATGATAGACATCTTGACGAATCTAATGGTCTTGGACATACTGTATATGGTCCTGTGCAGTCAAGTCTTGTACTTATATGTCCAAATGCAGACCTATTGGTGTCATTCTACATTCCAGCATCTTCTTCTGAGCAAAACTCCAATGAGGCGGTCTATGAAGGATTTATCAGTGCCTGACACCATTATCTCCAAGGCTCCTTTGGTACAACTTATCTACTCTTCATACAACATCATCCCGTGACTTAATGTCACCACGACAGGTTCTGTGGAGTGCTGACAGGTCGTGACTGAGTTATTGTTCTTGGGAAGCGCGAGTGACTGTGTCATCTGAATATCTGAAAAACTGTGTGATGTACCTTACATATCAAAGTTAAAATGAGTCAACAACTCCTCTTGGTCTCATATGGAATATAAAGCCTGGTCTCCTAGGTGAAAGTCCTGAGAATGACCTCCTCAACACACACACACAGATTTTGTTGTTCTTCATACTACATCACTTGACATTTCTTTCTCTATGACATTCATGCATAAAATGTCACATAATCTCTGCATAAGTCAGCACAGAAGAAATGATATACAAAAAGCAAAAAAAGGGTGTTCCAACAACACAAAAAATGGTATCTTATTCACTGGTGAGTCCAGGCTGGACGAAGCTGAATTCATTCTGACTTTTGAGGACCACCTCTTACCTGGAAGTGGAATTGTTCATTGAAGACAGGGTTCAACGTGTTTCTGAACACTTTGGTCTCGCAGGTTCTGGATTTGTCGGGTAAGATGTAGACTTTGACGTACGGGTCCGAGCTTCCTCCCAGGTCCATGGCCTTCAGGTTGTCGGCTTGTTTGATCCCCACTGTGAGCTTCAAGATGGAAAACAGACCACGAGTTAAAGTCCAACTCCACAGATTTTGCACATCAAACGTGTCTGCATAGCTGTTGGCTTGCGAGTTGCATTGTGGGTAATGTAGGCGCCAACAGATCAACAATAAAATCTCACTCACCTCAGACTGAGCAGCGTTGTACTCCAGAGAGTAGAGCAGCTTTCCTCTCTGCTGTTTGGTCGAGCCGTAGTCCACATCCGACACATCTGGCTGAACCTATCAGAGCACAGGAAGCACATCAGGTTAGACTCTTCAGAATAAAGAGGGGCACCACTCAGAGCTGACACGAGCCTTTTCAGGGGGCTTCAAGAAGAATCTGATTCACCCTACAACTTTTGATAAAATATGACATCACACCAAGGACAAAATGACTGTGGTGGACTGAAAAGTAACTCAACAAACCAGTGGACAAGTTGTTTAAAGCCACGTTAACACCAAACAGCCCAGTTCAGTTGCAATAAGGGACTCAGTGTACAAACCATTGTGTGTATATGTATAAAGATGGACAACATGACAGCTCCCCAAAAAAAGAAGCAGAAACATCTGGATCGCCCCCTGGTGGCTGGTTCCAGTATAAGTCATAAATCCTGCCTCACTAATGTTAGTCTGCAGGACGTGGACCAACCTGAAAAATCAAAGTAAGATGGTTTCTGTTATTTTGGATAGTTTTTTATCACACTGAGGACTGAATGCACATATTGTTTGACTGGAGACATTTCGATGCAACCACATACTGGGTTATTTCAGTCGATATAAGTTATTAGCGTCATATGTTTCGGTGTGAAACAACAAGATGACGCCACAACAATATGCAACAGGAGATTTAAGCTTTAAAGCTGATGGGACTGATAGCTGCATGGCTAACTGAGCTAGCGGCAGCTACAGTTAGCAGTTACTTTAGGAACAAACATTTCTGTCCATCAGGAAACTCTTTAGATCACAGAGACTTGAGGCACTGCATCAGGACGACATTAGAGGGAAAACCAGAAAATATTTCTTTCATAAAATATGATCCCGTTTCACCAAAATCAGTCACTACAAATATATTTTTGTACATTAATCAGTGAAGTCCTGCCCCCAGAAACACTTTCCAACCTCATTCTTGTCTCATTTTTCATCTGACAAAGAGAAAATGAATCAAATTCAGGTTGAAACCGAGATAAGTTTTCCAGAGGGCGCTATCTGTCACTCACCAGAGCTGTGGTGGTTTTTCCGTTCACTCCGTTCAGGTTGATCTTCTCGTCCTTCTTCTGCTGCCGTTTCTTCTTCTTCCCTTTGCAGCAACACTTGATGCAGATACACAGACAGCAGAGCAGAATCAGCAGAGCGCCGGCCACAAAGATGGCGTAGATCGCCCATCGAGGCACTGGAGGAGACGAGAGAGGCGGACATTAGGGTTTTTCTCTAAAATTTACATGAAATCTGCAGTCTTCGTTCTGTAAAAACATACAGTTCAGGGCCACTTTAAAATGACTATAAAGAAACACAAAAGTACAACAAAGAGACACAAAATGACAAAGAGAGAAAAGAGGGAAATAATGAGACAAAAGAAATACAAAGAGTCACATAAAGACCACAGAGGGACACAAAATGACCACAAAATCACATCAAATGACCACAAAGAGACACAAAGTGACCATAAAGACACACAAAGTGAGCAAAGAGACACAAAAATACAATAAAGAAACATAAAATGACCACAAAGAGAGAAAAACTGAAAATAATGAGACACTAAAGGACTACAGAGGGACTCAAACACAGATTCTGCTGCTGACAGTTAAAGATTTTAAAGTTTGTCTTCCAAACTCTAAACTGAATCTTTCTCTATTAATCTTATTTTAGAGGGTGGATGTGGGTTAGTTGGGGGTGAAGCAGCTGTTTGGTGACTCACAGGGGATCTTGTCCAGCAGGTCATTGAAGAAGTGTGCAGCGGCGGCGGCAGCTGGGTTGACGGTGGTGTTAGTGGGGGTGGAGGTGGTGAAGATGATGGTGACGGGGTGAGAGGTCAGTGGCAGGGAGGTCGTATTGAGCGGAGCCCCTGAAGGTGGTGCATGAGTTACTGGATGAGATGGGGTTGGTGGTGAGTGGAGGGTCGGCATGATGAGGAGGATGAAGAGAGGAGCTCTGGAGGCAGAAGAGGAGAGAAGAGTTTCATCCAACACTACAACCACGACACCTCACCATGTCACCATGTCACCATGTCTTAAGAGGAAGAAGGAGGAAGAGGAGAAGGCAGCAAAGAAAGCTAGAAAAAAGAAGCTGCACAACTATTCACCGTGATGGTATGTTTGGACAGTAAAAACTCTTAAACTGGAGGTTTCCTAACAACAGTGACGTATAAAATCAAACAAACATCAGAAGCATCAAACTGCGCTGACATGACTGAGTGGAAACTCCACCTGCAGGCCTCCACCATGAACAAACAGCAGCAGCACATTAACCTGAACAGCCTGATTCACACACTGATAACAGAACAACACCGTTTCTGTCAGAGCGATCCATTAGACTGAGTAATACACAAACATAAATGTTTCTCTATCAATACTTCTACTGCCTCGTACCTCAAACCTGATCCTAATTCTAATCAGAACCCTGAAACTGAGTCTTAACAGCCACTTGAGGACTGGACTACACAAAATGTCCTCTCTTTCTAACAGTAACCCTCACTCTAAGTTAAATCCTCACAAAGATACCAGAGTTCAGTAAACGCTGTGTAACTACAGGAAACAAACAAAAACACTGCTGCAGACCGGCAGTAAATTCTTCTCTCATTTCAGGCTGGACGACAGCACAGCTCTCTGTGGTGTCACCGGTGTGGAAAGATCTTTTCCTCCACTCTTTACTAAAGTCAGATCTGAATAAAGTTGAGGAAAAACAGTGGATCTTTTTAGAGTCACAGCGTCCTGCACAGGTTTAGTGCAGGTCACATGGACCCCAAGTTGTGGGACCAGAACGAGTCAGATTAAAGATGTAACTAGATGAAAACAAAGTAAAAGATGCAAGAAGACAAAAACTAGATAAAGGATGTAACAGGACATAAGAGGAGGGGACTCGACTGTGGAGAAATGGTGAGATTCAGTTAGTTTTGCATAGAAACAGTCAGGATGACTTGTTACTTTTACACTTTCAGAGCCTGTACCTTTCACTTTTACTTTACTTAAAAAGTTGAATCAGTACTTCTACTTTTACCAGTCTTTTTTTCTACTTTTGCGACCTCTGAAAACGAAGCTCTCACAGCTAACAGGACAGTAAGTTCCCACATTTCATTCAAAAGACTTATTTTGGTTTGTACCATCGGACAGAAGTCTTTGTCGTAACTGTCTCCAAACCACTTCTCTTTACTGGAGCAGTTCAGACTCTGACAGAGGAGGTTAAATACAAGTGAAAGCTACGCTAGCTGCCTTCCTCCATTTTGGACTCTCTGATTGTCCGTCCCCTCAAAGGACAGCACTCTCAGAACAGCTTGCTATTGGTCAACAGCACGAATTCCCACTGAACGTTCACACGGATTAATCTCGATTCCTCAAGCAGATCCTCTGATTGATGGTGATTTTGTTGGTATTAATTGATTTTTGCTGCAGAATTTCAGTTTTTTTATTGGTTCATCCGAATGAAAAGTTATAAAATAAAACTGAGCATCTTTAAGACAAAAAGCACAACAACACCCAACAGTCCAGTTGAAAAGAGTTTTCGTCTCATAAGTAAAAGCTGTTATGTGAAATATTTTACTCACTGGTGATGTGTTTCAGAGACACGTCGACATCCCTACTCGCTGCGAGTGTTTCTGATCTGCACAGCTCAGAATAAAACGGGAGTCGTGTTGGAGAACGAGTGAAGAGGAAGGAGGTGACGTTGAGCACAAAGACTGGAGCGAACTTTTCCTAAAAACAAACCTCAAACTGTTTGATCAGAAAGAGGAAACGTCTCCTCCCTCCATCTCCACACACAGTGTTTTCACTGCAATCAGCAGGAAAACACATCGTCAACAGTCCGTCTGAGGCAGGTTTCCAGTCCGGCCTCTTTACCAACATCAGGGAAAGTTCACTTCCTGATCTGAGGCTGAAAAACTAAATCTTCCGACTCAAAGATCCAAATTTAAACACAGCTGGAAGACAAACACTCTGATATCTGATGTGGGTTTATAATCATTACTGACATTTAACAGTCTTCTGTGCTCAAAGTTTTTACTGAGTTTGAGCTCCAAAAAAGCTTTGCTTTTGTGAAAGGAGTACTTTTGTGGGAACTTCCAAAAATAAAGCATATTTCATTACAATTTTGTAAGCTAAGCCTTTTTGGGAACACTTAGATCAGAGTGCTGTTTTATTCCTGCTGCAATAAGTTACCTTTGATTTTTAATGAATTATACAAAACAAAGAAAAAAACTGCAACTTTTTTTTTTGCAGTTTTCACTCTCCTGCAATTTCATCGCAACAAATACACTTAAAACATTTTTGAGAAAAGCTGCCGCGAATTCAGATATTTTAGGCCACAACAATCTCAAAAAAAGCCCGCAAAATCCTGGAGGGACTGTTTATTTATTTATTTTTATTTTTTTTATCAAGTCATCATATTTGAAACACATCTTACACCTTGTTTTGAAACCTTGAGCTTGAGATCTTGAGATGGGTTTGGATCGGGTCAGGTCGCGTCAAGTCGGGTCGAGTCAGGCCTTATTTCTCCCATATTTCACAGGCTCACGTCGGGTTCAGGCTGTACTATATTCATTTATTTATTTATTTATTTATTTATTTATCTATTTTCCCTGCATATTGTCCCTGTCACCCAAAAAAACTCTGACTGTTTGGTGCATAGAGGGAAGCTTGTTATGAAAAATGTTCGGGTCGGTTTCAGACAGAATTTTGTTGGAATCAGGCCTCGATGGAAGTATTAATGGGATTACCAGATTAGGATACAAAAAAGAGGTAATCAGATTACAGATACATTTAGTAAAAAATGGGGATTATTGGTAAGACATTGTACATTTTTGAACAAAGACCGAAAGCACCAACAGAAGAAGGAGCAAAGAAACTTTTCCATAAAATCTGCACAACCACATGACCATCAGATCACCTTCTGAAACTGGACAGTGAAAAATCCCAAACTGGAAGATTCCTGATAACAATGACTCATAAAATCAGTAGTCAGAATAAACACAATTGAGAATATTATACATTTAATTTCTGCCATATTTTGCTGATATGAGCCCTTAAATGTTACAAACTTTTATTTTATCATCACACAGCTAAAATGTAAATGTGGCTGAAAAACAGGTTTGTTTCACTGGAGGTCTGCAAACGGCCAGAAGCTGTTTACATGTTTTATAAAAACATGTGAAACTGAAGAAGACAGAATTATATTATTTCTGATAGATTTATAGATCGGGTTGTATTATCACTTGTATTATATTTTTGTATTGTTCTGAATTTTTTAGTTCTTAATAACTTTGTGAAACTTTTATTAAGTTAAGTTAAGTTTCAGTTTAGTCCTCCAGAAACTCGAGTTGATTTAGTTTAATCCAGGACAGGCTAAATCAAGCTTTGACTGTGCAAACAGTCCTTGAACATCATGAAGACTTTAGTGGTTGTTGGTTAGTGTTCTGTAAGCTCATATCATGTGAATGTCAAGTCAATCAAAGGGAGGCCAATCAGCCAATCAATACATCATGTACGAAGTGAAGAATGTGGAACTGGAGAGTAAAAGAGTGAATAACAACCAGAAAAGTGCATTTTCTGGACAAAGAGAGTGCTGAAGGCAGAAAGTGTCAAAGAAAGAAAGAAATGAAGCAAGAAGAAAGAAGAAGAAAATGGGAGAAAGGGATGTAAGACAGAAAAAAGCAGAATGAAAAGGCGAGAAAGAAGAGAAGGAAATAAGGAAGCAAACAAAAAGGACTAATAGAGGAAACGTAAGACAATTAAGAGTCAGACGATGAAGGATGGGAAAGACGGGACAAAAGAGAGGCACAAAGAGAGACAGACAGACGAATGAAGTTAACAGTGAAAGTGTCAGTTGTGTTTTTTGGGATTGAAAAACAAAACAAAACAAACGTCACACGTCTGCAAGTCAAACAACCAGAGCCAGTTTTCACATGAACACAAACATAAACTGTAAAACTGTGATATTAACAAAACATTTTTACTGTCTAACATATAATTTATACATCATTAATACTGTTTAATATGAGATAATATAAGATGGTTTCCCCTTGATGGATATAAAAGTACCTGAGTGTAACGATGAGAGTTTCTGTCCAGAAGTTTTATTTTCTTTTATTTAAATCTCATTTCTTCTCCTTTTGTTCAGTCGGCTGTTAAATGTGGTTTTCTGTCCTGTTGAACGTCAGTCGGCCATCTTCAGCTCTTACAGTGTGTCTGCTTCAACCTGCAGCAGCCACCACACCTGCTGAACACACACACACGAAACACACACACACACTTACCTGCGTAGTCAGTGTTCAAACAGAGGTGGAGTCACTGAAGTACCAGTTATTCAAATATGTGTCATTTAACAGAACAACAGACACTGAAGCAAGAATCAGGTCTGTCTGCTGCCTCCTTTAAATAAAGATTATTATTTTAATCCTTTTATGTTTGTGTCTTGAAGACTGTTCTACCTCCACTGCTTTTCTGATGTGACTTAGCTGAAGATCATTTGTTTGAACCGTTAAATTTTTGGGCCTCGAGCCACGTTAAAATGCAGTTTTATGGATTAAGAGTCAGACGATAGGAGGAGGTGACTGCCCCTCCTGGTGCCCCCATGTTCCAAAAACTCTGCAAAAGTGCCCTCTTTGGTGGATAAAACATGATAAACTGCCCTTTAGGGTGTCCTTCTGCTGGACAAAGTGCCTTCTGGGGTGGGGTACCAGTGGACAAAATGTGATAAAGTATCTCATATCATCTTGTTCCATAATATTCAGGAGAAGGCAGACGACTCTGAAGCTAATAAATAACTCTGAAAAATTCTACATGGATTAATAGCACCACAGGTAAGAGGGAAAACATGTATTTTTAATTTTGGGGTGAACTGCCCTTTTAAATATCTGTCTCCGTCCTGATGAAGGTTGGAGGGACCCTAAAAATCCACTTAATGGAAGAATTAAAACCCCCAAAACACTGTAATTCATCAGGACAGTCGTACAACTTTATAGCTGCTTATGAAAAGTGTTTGTTACGTGTCATAAAAAATTATCTTTAGATGTGAACTGATGACACAATGTTCAAACCTTTTTTGTTTAAAGCACACTGAGGTGTTTAGGTAGAAGATTTATTTCATGTATGTCACATTGGGTGTCATTAAATGTAAAATTACACACTGAAGTCTTATTGAACTGATACTGCATTTATTGGTTTAAATGGTGGAATAAGCATGAGCAGGCCAGAGCCAATCACAGAGCAGTAATCAGAGCAGGAAACAGCAACCATCAACAGAGCTTTTCTCCAGATCTGAATCCATGTCGACCTTTAAAGGATGAATGAACACTGAAGGTACATAGATAACGTGATTGCCCTCTGGTGGCTGGCTGCAGTAGAGCTAATAAGCCCCGCCCCGCTCCATGTTAGCAGATGGGACATGGACCAAAATAAACATCAAGTCAAATAATTTTTTTGCAAAACTTGTTTCTGTCATTTTAGGTGGTTCTGATCATGCAGATGAATTAATCTGGATTTAATTAGTTGTCTCATGCTAACATCGAGTCGGGCGGGTGTCCAGACGCGACGCCCATCTTTATAAACAGTCAATGATGCGTCGTTGTGCGTGTGCAAGAGAAAACGGCTGCTCAAACATCGAAGCACAGCTCCACGGTGCTACTAGAGAACTAAAGATCCAGAGGGAACCTTCAAGTTGACAAAAGCAAATGTATTTAATAAATAAGTCAGAGGGGAACATTTCTGATATTATTTTTGTCTGTTTTGTATCCTTATTTATTTCCTTCAATTTAATAGTAATTAGTATCATCAAATTACTTCTCTTCTCTAATGCGGATTTCTTACTTTACTTTTCCAACATTTTGACAACTACTACTTGACAAAAGTGTAGGATTTAGTGGCACTTAGCAGTGAGGTTACAACTTATAACAAGCAGACGGCCTTCGCCTCACCTGTACATGCATGAAGGGGAAACTACAGCGATCATGTGACTCCTTCTAAAGCTGTTTGGTTTGTTCATTCTGGGCGACTGCATCATCACGTTGGCCTCCATGGAAGAGGACATGTGCTCTCTGAACATATAAACCGGCTCATTCTAAGGTAACAAAACCACAACAATTCTCATTTTCAGGTGATTAAACACCAATGAAAACATACTTATGAACATTATATTCCATTTCTGGCCATAAATCCACCCTAAATCTGACACACTGGACCTTTAAAAACAACATAAACTTGAATTCTCAGGTGTGAAAGAGTGAGTCAGGGAAGAACATTTCTGATAAATCAAGTTTTTTGATGCCTTATTTTGTCGTCTCAGTTCAATAATTTATAACTTTAAATTATCGCTGTCACTGTGTTTGTCATTAACATTCTCTGGACCAAGGATTTTATATTTTCATTTTAATCAGCGGGCTTTAAATCAAAGGATTTACATCAACTCAAATATAATCTGGACTAAAGTTACACTTACCAGATTCTGCTCAGTTGCCATGACAACTTTAGCATCACTTATGGAGACTGTGTAAGATTTGTTGTTATTTATTGTCAGAATATGGCAGGAATGGAATATTATAGTCACACATGTTTTCATTAGTGTATAATCACCTGAAAATAAGAATCATTGTGTTTTTGTTACCTTAAAATGAGCCTTTTATCACCACAGAGGCTGTGATCTTCTTCCATGGAGCTCAAAACAGAAAAACTAAACACTGATTCTAGAAGCTAAATCCTACAAACTGTGCCTTTAAATGAACAGATGAAGTAATGCGTCTAAACTTACACTGCGATGTCTCTGCCTGCTTCCAGGCTCTAGATGTGCAATTCAGATCCCAAACTAAACATACTGATGATCCAGGTTTGACTGTTTAGATCCACAAAAAGCAACTTTAAGACTCGATTTAACCTCTAAAACTGTGAAACCTCGAGCCGCTATCGTTTCCTGCTCTCATTACACGTCATATTAGTGGTGTTGAATTCTTTTACACTGTAAAAAACAAACAAAAACACTTCCTTCTTCCTTTACAAGATAAACCGCAGCCTCCCCGAGCAAAAATAATATATATGCTGCTCTGGGATGTTTTAAACTATGTTTGAAGAGCAAAAAGACTGATCTGCAGTCAAGTGTTTCTTTACCGCCCAAACCTCCTTTTATCATTTTATTGAGAACATTTAAATAACATTAGAACTAAATGTGGTACAGTTTGGATGTACACAGAGGATCCCGGCGGGTTGGATGAAGGTTTGGACGCAGACACACACACAGCTTCCTGTTTCTCCTCTGTTATGTACACTGAAGGTGCGACAGCGGCTGGTAGATCAGAAGTTGATGGCTTTGCCGAAGGAGGCGGCCAAGTTCGCTTCTCTGAAGGCCTCCGACACAGTCTGCAGGAAAAGAAGGAGGAGGAGGAGGAGGAGGAGGAGGAGGAGGAGGGGGGAGTGGACGAAGAGAGGGATGAAAATCAGAAAGAGATGAGAGAGAAATAAGGATAATAAATAAGCAGCATCAGCAGGTTGCGGTTGCCACTTGGCCTTTGGTGTTGTCAATTTTTTTAGGGCACAGAGGCCAAAATTCCAGAACAGCAAGGCCATCAAATAAAACAACGATTTTAAGTCCTCTGGAACAGGGCTGAAAGATTTTTAAAAATTTCTAATTGCGATTATTTTGACTGTAATTCCAATATGATTTGAATGAATGCATGTAAAACATATTATGGTGTGATTTTTGCATTTCTGCAGCACAATATTTAATTTTAAGTAGTCGTTTGAGACATATTTTGCCTCCTGCAGTTTGAAAATTGCCAGAAGCCATGTTGCAATTTCAATAAAATTTTGACTCATTGTTCAGTCCTATATAAGGTTCGGAATAAGGTTCAGGATGGTTTTAATTTTATGCAGAGACGCTCAAACAGGCAGATGTTCAGTCTATATAATGACACAGCTGCTGTGAAGCTCCTGCACTGGTCTGAACGGTCAATATTTCAGTTTTAACTGAATTTTCTGTTATTTTCTGTTCTGCAACATGTCTGGTGTTTGTCATGGTGTCAAATTCTGCAACGTGGTCGGTGTGCTTTTACACTTGAAATCTTACAGTATGAATATTTAGTGTTATACGTCGTGCTTATGTGGTATGTGCAAAAACCGTGCGACCGCTCTTGTGTTTATTTACATGAATTAGCTGAGTTTCTTTGATTTCCAGGGTATAATATTATTTTTCATGTGCACTATGAAGAAATCCAGGTGGAACTTTTGTCACAGGAGCAGCTGCGCTCCGGGTTCTCAGGTGGAACCTTCTGCTCACACCTCAGATGCATCTGGATGACAAACTGAGCGCTCTGTCTTCACTGCTGCTGCACTTTATATGTATTTTACAGATTTTGATGCTGCGGTGCCACATTCTGGCATGGGTGGATGAAAAGTGGCTGTCTTCTTATTTCCCAGCCTGACAGATATGGGTTCATAGGTGTGATATTCTAATATATTTGTGCGGATTGTGTGTGTGTGTGTGTGTGTGTTGCAGCAGGACGTACAGGATGGGCATGACAGACTCTGGCGACGTCCTCACAGGAAGCGCCATACTCCATCGCCAAAGCAGCTTCATTGATCATCTCTCCTGCCCCCTGCAGGGAAACACACAGACAACAACTCTTAACAAATTCTCTTCTGAAGAAAACATTTTATCTTGAGCCACAGTATCATCGTGTCTCATGTAAATGTTTCTTGTTCTCTCCGTTGTCTCTCTTGGAAAATAGATTTTAATATTTTAAGTGGCTGAAATATGTTTAGCTGCTGCAGCAGTTCATAGCTTAACTTCCTACACTTGCACTCCTGCTGCTTCTCCAAACTGGGGATGTGTCGACCTTCATACACTGACTGTGGCTAAGAGCCTCTTACAACCTCACTTCAAAGACTCAGAACTGTTCCTTTAAGGTCAACATGTCTCCAAATTAGTCTGATTAACTCAGCAGCAGTTTTCACTAATTCATCAGCCAACTTTGTATCTACAGCAGGACTGTAAAACGTCAGGCGGTCCCCTGCTGGTGATTCTCACTCCGAGTACAACTCGTTCACAGTTAGTCATGTGTGTGTTCTGTCTGATGTTTGGGTTGAAATCTCTTACTGATCCGAGGATGTGAGCTCCCATCATCCTGTCTGTCTCCTTGTGGCTGAGGATCTTCACCATGCCGTCAGTGTCAGCGTTGGTCTTGGCTCGGCTGTTTGCTGCGAAGGGGAACTTGCCGACTTTGTACGGGACGCCCTGAGGAGGAGAGGAGCAGAGTCAGACTGTACAAACACATCTGGATATTCAGGACCGAAAAACCACAACATCTGCACAAATCACATCACATCAGCATTGTTCAATGTACTGTTTGGACGTCTCACCTCCTCTTTGAGCTGCTCCTCCGTCTTGCCCACCCAGGCCACCTCGGGGTGTGTGTAGATGACGGAGGGAACGCAGTTGTAGTCGATGTGCACGGCGCCACCGGCCATCCCCTCCACGCAGATGATGCCCTCG
Source organism: Lutjanus campechanus (assembly GCA_027495735.1). Classification (NCBI taxonomy): domain Eukaryota; kingdom Metazoa; phylum Chordata; class Actinopteri; order Lutjaniformes; family Lutjanidae; genus Lutjanus; species Lutjanus campechanus. The sequence continues at coordinate 34,916 of JAJHUR010103875.1, forward strand.
TCCTCGGCCTTGTGAGCCAACATCGGCCCAGCGACCACGTCGCCAATTGCATAAATACTGAGGGGGAGAAAAATATCACTGAAATGTTTTGTTTACGCAGTGGATACTTTTAATTTTTGTCATCCAAACTGTCATGAGTGAAGGCTTGTTTGACTAAGAATCGATCCATCAGATGAATCCTTTTTTTGTTTCTGGATCTCACAGATGTTGTTATTTCAAAAGATCCATCAGTTTGACACCTGACTGTTAACTGAGCTTCTCCTCTTTGCTCAAATTGCTCTTGTAGCCGGTTTGATTCAGAATTTGAACCAAAAGTTTCCTTTATGATAATGATTGAATATGTACTTGAAGATGTAGCTCTATCTCACTGTCCAATATCCCAAGATTGGTTTACACATGACTCAATTTAATATTTCTCCATTATTATGGCTCTGATTTGCTAAATTTTTATACTGTGAATATGTTTTCCTTTTCAACATTGTCATATTTTGTTTGTTATTTATACTAATTTCCAAAGAAGTTTAATTTTTACTGTACAGTATAGCTGCGACAAGTAATCGATTATTAATTGAGTCATTCTTTAATAAACAATGGCCAGATTCTCTGATTTAAGCTTCTCAAATGTGTTTTTTTTTTGTGTGTGTGTGTGTGTGTTTCTCATGTCTTTTATGAAAGTAAACTGAATATTTTTGCGTTGTGGTCAAAACAAGACATTTGAGGACGTCACCTTGAGCTTTGGGAAGCAGAGATCAAACTTTTCACCATTTTCTGGACCAAACAACTAATCAATTAATCTCGAAAATGATTATCAGATTAATGAATGATAAATAATCATTAGTTGCAAGTTTATTCTTCAACTGTGCACATTTTAGTCACAATCTTTTTCTAACTAACTTCAATTGATCCATTATAAGATGTTTAAACTCCAAAATATGATAAATGTCCCTCGACAGCTGTTAGTTTACGTTATCCAGCCTGAGCGCAGGGGTACCTGGGTACTTTGGTCTGGAAGCGGTTGTTGATGGGGATGCGGCCCCTGTTGTCCAGCTCGATGCCTACAGACTCCAGACCCAGGTTCTCGGTGAAAGGTCGTCTGCCGATACAGACCAGCAGCACGTCACACGTCAGAGTCTCGTTCTTCCCTCCGGCCGCAGCCTCCACTCTGAAGCACAAACAACGCCAGAACACACACACGGTTACTTCTACAAGTCTCACAAAGACTCCAAACAGGAACCAGAGGGTTCAGGAGAGTTTCACTCACGCCACGTCGATCTTGCCGTCTGGCCTCTTGGTGGCTCCCATGACTTTGGTGCCGAGCTTGAACTTGAGGCCCTGCTTCTGAAGGATGCGCTGGAAGTTCTTGGAAATCTCCATGTCGATGCCCATGCCGCCCACGTGGCCCAGGAACTCCACCGCCGTGACTTTAGAGCCCAGACGCTGCCACACTGACCCCTACAGGACGGGAGGGCAAACACTCGTGAGACTTACAGACCTAAAAGCTGAGGCAGTGATACGCTACTCAAAGCTCTGCAGCCTCTGCAGAAAGTGTAAACTTTTCAAACTCTGTCGTTATTTTCATTACTGTAACCATGGTTTTAAATTATTTTTATGATGACTGGACTAAAGTGAAGCTGACCAGCTCGACTCCGATGACTCCGGCTCCGATCACAATCAACTCCTCTGGAACTTTCTTCAGGGACAGAGCTCCTGTCGATGACACGACGCTCTCTTCATCAATCTAAAACAAACAAAAAAAGAGAACGTACAAGACTGTAAACATGTTTCAACACAAAACTTGATATTTTATTGTCTGTTGAGGAAAAGATTCTTTATAGATTTCCTGTTTTACAAACAACATTTCTGGTCATGAACTGAAATTCTTTGGTTCCTTAAAAAGTTTCAAAAAGGCTTTGAATTCCACACCTGGATGCCGGGGAAGGGCGTGACCTCAGAGCCAGTGGCGATGAGGATGTTCTTAGTGTTGATGACCTGCTCGCTGCCGTCTGCTACTGTGGCCGTCACCTGGTTCTTACCAGTCACCCTCCCAAAGCCGTTGACATGGGTCACCTGAGGGGAGTGATGTCACACCGTTATCGCTGGTTCAGATTCTTGATAAAACCAGTTTAAAATTAAGCAGAGAGAGAGAAAGAGGCCTGACTTTGTTCTGTTTGAATAAATGTGCGATTCCTCCGGTCAGCGCTTTGACCGCCCCGCTCTTCTGAGCCATCATCTTCTCCAGGTTCAACGAGATGCCAGAGACTGACAGAGAAAGAGTAAACACCAATGTTAAGTTTTGAAGTCTAATAGAAAAATACACTTATTGGTTCATAATCCCTTTTTTTTAATCCAGCAGCTCTAGAGGTCGTTCTGTCACTTGGTGCCCACAGTGTTATCGCCACTGTTTTCGCCCCAGGAGGCTGAAATTTGGCATGTTGGTATGTGTGTTTGTGTTCATGTCGACCAGCCAAAGGGGCGTAGTAAATGGGAGTGACTTTTAACAAAAAGGCGCAAGGATCTGGATGAATATATCTGAGCTGAGGTGAATCCATCGCTGGTTGTTGCTTTGTTTGGACGATTTTTGGGGTGATATTTGCCATTTTGTTTTGTTAATATAATGGTCTGGACTCTGCAGAGTGACAGCTGATACTCCACAACGTGCTCTCATCTAGCGGCACAGGACGCCTCCATTCAGAAAGACCGTGAGCACTCTGAGCTGAGTGAGGAGTGAGACTTAAGCAGCCTGCAGAGTAAAGACTCTTGCACTCTTTTCACATGGTGAATTAAGGATTTAATTCAACCAAACCAGAGTTGGTGATTGTTGGGAAAAATTAAAAATTAGTGAAGAAGTAGTAGCAAAAAGTGAGGTGATTAGTTCATCTGACAGAAAAACAGCTGGCAACTTTTTTGATTAATAATGCCAGACTTTCTCATAGAAGTCCTCAACCTGAAAGTCTCCCTCAGAGCCTGAACTGACCCACTGAGCTGCACAAAATGTCCCTTTAAAATCCAGTGAAGTCTCTACTTACTTTCGATGCCTCTGCTTTCAAAGTCTTTGCCGTGAGCCAGGTGGTAGAAGTAGGAGTTGTTCAGCAGAGCCTGCACACACAAAATATCAATTATATTTTAACATTTATAACAACATGTTTCATATATCTTGGTTTTGTTTCAACTGGCTGGAAAAATTTCCCTTTCACAGAACTCACTCTATAACTATTATTCATAACTTGTTCTCAGGCTTTCCGCTCATCAATAAAAAAAACCCAGCAACTTCTATGTTTCAGATAACTTTATTCATAAATACTCTGATATACAGTAATACCTTAAAACCTTGACCAAGTCTAAACTCAACTATTGGCTGAATCCAGCAGACATTTACCACATTGATAAAGATTATGAGATGCCTTCAATCACTGAAATAATCACAGTGTGAATGTTTTCATGCTCACAGCCGTCTCCTCCACTCCTCAAACTGCAGGTGCAACATTTTGATCAAGAAGGAAAAACAGTTTGTTACCTTTGAGGGGATGCAGCCGACATTCAGACATGTCCCACCCAGGGTGGCATTTTTCTCAACACACACTGTCTGTCAAAGGAAACAATCAGACACGTCTGCATTAATGTGTGTTTTTTTGCACCTCAAAGAAGACCTGAATAATTCACTATAGCTGATAAAAAACTGAATTAAATGCATTTAAACATGATGAAATAGATTCATCATGTTTTGATATTGTTTACAGGAGTCATACAGCTTCAAAATTCAAGCAATTTTAAAGATCTTTCAAGGTACCTAAACCAAGAATTTCCAAAGCCTTTATCATCACATCCAAACAGTTACTATAAATGCAATCGCAGAGCACTCTATGTGATATTGCACCAACAGTTGATAGTGCCTTTGATTGTACTGTATGTTTTGCTCATGTTTAAGGCTGTACCGAGTGCTTCAAAGCTTCTAAGTTTGATCTGCTAAAGTCTGAAGGCAGCTTACCTTGAAGCCGAGCTGTGCAGCTTTGATGGCAGCGACGTAGCCGCCTGGACCGGAGCCCACCACCGTGACGTCTGCATCGACTGCAGAGAGGCAACACAGCAACTTTTATCACGAGTTTATCACAGCAGCTCAGAGTAGAGAGATAAAACACTGCAGAGATTTCAGCCCTCAGTTACAAAAGACTGTGAAACTACAGCGTTAAAATCAGTTTTTAAGTGAGAGATTAAACTGAATCTACAATTCAAACATATCTGGATGGGAAAATATTATTAATTTTAGATAAGACAATTAAACAATTCAAACACCTGCAATTTTATGATTTGCGGGTGTTTGAATTTGAAAAATGTGTCAGGAAATAAGACGTAATAAGTTTAATTACTGTCCCAGAAACCATATCTTTGTCCCAGGTGCTATTTTTTGTCACCAGGACAATGGGACATCCTTAATTTTGAGTGTTGTGAAGAACAGAACATTCAGTCATATGATTAAACTTTTGCAGAGTCACACTGAAACGGCGAACAGTTTTTCCCTGTACTTCACAAAATTAGTGAATCCTCTTAAATCTCTTGCATGAGGTCCAATGTCTGCTAAATATGCATCCATCTGGCTAAAGTTCATGAGCGAGCACGCCATGCATTAAGACAGATGATAAGATTTACAGTTATCTTACTTGCTGCTTTGTCAGCGTAGGTTCTGACGGACACGGCTGCAGCTCCGTGCAGTTTGCAGGGAAGGTGGTGGCTCCGCTGTGAGGCAAACGAAAATGCAGTCAGAAAAAACATCCAACATAGCGTCACAATCCAAAACTAAACACTCAAGAGAGAAAGGGGTGGGCTAAAAGTAAGCAGCATGTGAAAATGTGTCCTCCCATACAGCCTGTCTTCTTGAGAAAAAAACGGAATTATCTTTCACATAATTCACAGAATTACCCGTCACATTGAAGCAGCTGGAGATGGCAAATGCTTGAGATATTTTCTTTAAAAAAGGACCGTAATGATTAAATGCATACCAAAACAGCTGGCAGTGAAGTTTATTTCTATCAACTAATCAGTTAAGCGACTAATTGCTGCAGTTCTAATGAGTTCAGAAACTGAAAGTATAAAAGTCAAAGTTATCAAACCAGTTTCACTTCAAATAAAGAGATCCTTGTTTGAGATCTGTTTTTTTTTTTTCAAAGCACAAATACACATTTACAGAAACTCTCAGGCTCAACAATAGCCTGCTTGTTATTTGTTTTGTGCATTTCCTTCACTAGAATTTCCTTGTTCAGATGCTTCACACTGAGGACAGCAGTGTCAAAACCACAGAGAAATGAGACTTGAGGAAGACACAAAGGTTGTCATAACACTGGAAGCACCACAGTTATAATAGTAAAAGTTTGATTTATTTTTTGCCGTTGCTAGGGATGCAATATTTGGACTATGGATATGATATGGACTTTTTTCAGCCAATACAATAACCAATAACCACCTGCTTCCCATGGCCAATACCAATAAGATAAATAAAAATTTCACATCTTTGTGTTTTAAAAAGAAGTCAGACTGTAGCTAATGATTATTTACAACCCAAAGATATTCAGTTTTCTGACATGAAAGAGTTAAAAAAAAAGCTGAAATTTAATAAGCTGGAAACACAGAATTTGGACTTTTTTTGTCTTAAAAATTACTCAAACCAATTAACTGATTAATTCATTGGTTTTGGTTGATTAATTGGTGATTGATCATTTCATATAATATGTCGTAAATGCACACCTAAGGAATAACTATAGCTATGATGTAGTGAGAAAAGATGGATGATTTAGTCTTCATAGCTCTGACTGAACCAAAACAACAGATATCACATCACAACAAAAACAAAGAACACTTCTGTCTCCTCAAAGGCTCGTTTATTTTTCATAGTTACGTACATCAAAAAACATAAACTTTTACTGATTATACACTAATGAAAGCATACTTATGAATGTTATATATGATTTCAGCCATATTCTGCCAATAGATACCTGCAAATCTAACACACTGGACTTTTAAAAGCTTTAAAAGAAAGATATTATTACAGTGCCTATCTATTGATTAAAATTTAATTATCGGGATAGTAAATAATAATACAAATTTCCCATTATCAGCCTCAATGTTCTTTGTACATCCCTACTTTTAGTTTTGTACAATACACAGCCTCTAGTGCAGGTTTGAGGTTCAATGTCTGACTCAAAGGCCCCCAGCAGAGATGTTTAGCACCGTAGATACTGGGGGTGTCACAATTTCAAGGGTGAGGGTGAGTAGATAAAGACTGAATTTCATTGAAATTCATTTTTTGAGCGAACTATCCCTTTATAACCTTACCCAAAGACCTCTAACCCACAGAGGCTGATCTGAAAGGGAGGCAGAGACAAGACAGGAACCTGTTCTAGAGACGTTAATAATGAGTATAGCATGTAAAAGGACAGGAATAATTAGAAATAATCTGTTATTTGCGAGACGACAAGCCGGAAGTTGTCCTGCCTCTGACATCAGCCAGGGTTAAGTTAGGTTAGGTAACCACTGCTAACTACATTAGCATGCTAACATGCCTTGTAGGGAGAGAGAGCTGTCAAACGTCAATAAACGGTCTCTTCACTATATCTATTGCGTCTAGCGCTAGTAGACCACTTTAAAGTATACTAATATCTTGTAATTCTATCTTAAAACCTTTATAACGTACACACAAAATAACTAACAGTACTTCTGCCCATTATGTATTTTCCTGGAAAACATTGTGGAAACTTTCAACGACTAAAATTGTGATTTTAATCAACCACAGGCTTCTGGTGTTAAGTTTACGGACGCCGAATTAAAAAGGGAAAGTTATTAACTTGAATGATATCTCATAAACATGTTAAGTGACACGCATTTTCGCCATGAATCGCAACAATTCTGAATTGCATGTTTTTCTAGTGGAGTCTGGCGTTACGAGTTCACCGGAGCAGAGCTGTTAGCTGACCCGCTAGCCAGGCCCGGGCCGCCGGGCTGAAAATACCGGTTTCAACAGGACCAACAGCCGGTGAGAACAGTTAGAGGCCGTTTCGGACAACACACATTGGTTAGCGGGTTAATAAAATCCACCCTTACCGTGGCCAGAGAGCGGTATAACTGAGTCCAGCTCTGCATTTTGTCTGTGTCCCCTCACAGGATCTGTAACCTACAGCAGGCCGACCAGCCAAGGACTCCTGTCATTGCGCACGCGCAGTAAAAGACCATTACAAACACGCCTGTACGTCGCATATATATGACGTCATTGATTGTAAACTGAAAAACAAGGAAAAATAAACCATAAAAAATAAATGGTTGGCTACTCTGATTGGACCACAGCAGTGATTAAATTAGCTTCTCTGTGATTCTCCTCTTCTAAAAGTAATTGAATTACAACACTTCTTAAATAAAAGTCTTCTTCAGGGCAAGTAAAGTGGCTGATTTTAGAATTAGCTGGAAAAAAGACAAAATATTTCATTGTTCTCTTGTATTCATGTGATCTGCTTCAGCATCAGACTGTGTAGTTATTTATTAAGAGCATGTCCTCATGTGTCCACAGGCTGCAGTTTGTTATGAACTCCACTAGAGGACGTCCTCAGATGTCACTTATTCTCTACAAACTAGCAGCTCTGCTTTAATGTTCATATCAGCTGCTCAAACACAACTCCAACCTTAAATAACACCACATCATCTCACACCACCAACTGTCTCAGATGTGATGGAGTATTGGAGCTTGTCTCCCATCTGAGAACAGCTGATGGTGTTTTTAATCACATGATTTGGTCGTCATTAGAAACATCATCAGCTGTTTTTATAGCTCTGATATCAAGCAAAAATGAAATAATTCCATTGGACACAAAAACTCAATTTTGGTTTTGTTTATTTAAAAATTTATTTATTTATTTATTAGATCCCCATTAGCTGCTGAACTTAACAGCAGCTACTCTTCCTGGGGTCTCACCAATTTCATCAACTGAAAAAGCAGAAAAATATAAATACATTTACATTATTTCACATTCATACTCACACATACACATACACATGACACAGACACCAGCTCAACACTTAAAACAAATAATACTGTTGCTCTACCTGCTGACAATTCATTTCAAAAGCACCTTTAAGGATCACTTGACAATGCATTTTCTAAGTTACCATAGTAGTAAAAGAAAGCAAATAGCTCAGTTTTACATCTCCAAACACATGTATAAGCACAACAAATAAGCGGTAAAAAAGAAAAGTCGTCATCATACTTGTTGGGTAAATAAAAACAATTTCAGCTTTTTCTTAAAACTCATATTATTACTCTCTGAAACCAGAAAAAAAGGTAAATCATTCCATGCCAGCATTGCTCTGTAATGCATTGTTTTGTGTTTAAGATTAGTTCTACATCGGGGCAACACAAACCGGCCTTCCGACGACTGTCGAGTGAAATGATGATGAGTATCTGAAAAAAATTCTAAGTTCCTATACAATATTTCTGGTGTCTTTGTTGTTATGATGTTTTTGATAAGACATATTAATGAATATTGCACCCTACATCTGTCACTTAACCAAGATAAACGATCATTCATTAATCTTACATTTGTTTGATATGGGCATTGTAGGACTAAATGGGCTGCTTTATTTTGGGCCACTTGCAACCTATTCAAATTACCATCTGTTGTACTGGACCAAATTACAGAACAATAGTCTAAATGTGACAGCACCAGTGTCTGCACCACTTGCTTTAATAAACGATTAGACATTAATTTTCTGCAGCGTTTAATCACAGCCATTCCTAAAAGTTTTACCTCCATTACTTGTTCTATCTCTGTGTCACCCAAAAATATGTGAAGCTTAGGTGCTTCTCTTAATGAATGTTTAGAACCTAGAACTATACATTTTGTTTTGCCCCCTAACTCTGATTCTTTATTTAATATTTCAGTCAATTCATCAGTTGTATATGCTGATGTATAGATTGCCAAATCATCAGCATACACCGCAACAGTGGTATGATCCAAAATCAAAGGAAAATCATTAATAAATATTGAAAACAAAAGCGGCCCCAAAGAACTTCCTTGTGGCACCCCACAGCTCACAGCTTTCAGCTCAGAATAACTACCATTAAAGTATACTGTACATTTCCTATCAGTCAAATAACTTTCAACCCATGCAACAGCAGATAAAAAGAAACGGACAAAAGGGGCAAATTAATTTTGTCCCATTTAGGAAAAAGACTCAGTAGGAATTTGTAAGACAACACCTCTCATATATACAATGATCAGACAATAAAAAGGTTTGAATTTGACACCCAGACATTTAAGACATATGTTTCTTATTTATCAGTCCATTGTTTTTGAGGATTTAACAGCATTAAAGGCTGGTAATGCATTTATTAGAATAATAATAGAAAAGTAGATATAAAATAGAGCTAATATCAATCTGAGTAGTAAGATCAATGTGTTGTTGTAATGTAGTAATGCGACACATCAGAGAAAATAATTCCAATGTGTACACTGTACATCACAAAACTATATATTTATTACATTAAAGGATCATGGAGAAAATCACAGTTGTTCTAATCAGTGTGATTGACAGGAGAGATGATCAGAGGGGCAGAGTTTTTGCCACCATAGTTCAGGCTCGGACTGAAGAATGGGTAGAGTTTCTCAGTGAATGAGCAGCCAGTAAAGGAGTAGATAAGAGCTGCAGCATCAACGTCATAAAAGGAGACCAGACCCTCCTCATAATCCACAAACACCCCCACCTTCTCAGGCTGAAATCTCAGACAGAGAAAGACTGCAGGGTCAGCAAGAGCTTCATACTCATTTTCATTCCTCAACCATATCGCCCACTGACCATTCTCAGGAGTCACTATGATTTCTCCCTTCCTGTTGATCGACTCTCTGGCCACTCCCAGAGTCCAGTCAGTCTTCCCTTTAACCTGAACTTCGTAGTAAAATCTTCCTGAAGAGAAACTCTGCTTTGCTAATACACAAGTACAGCCATCAAATCTCTCTGGATTGTCTGGGAGATTCTTCTTTACATCACCACAGTTAACTTGTTTTCCATCATCAGACAGGATGAGGTTGGGATTTGCTGTGTCAGGATCAAGTATCACATCCACTGCATACTGCTGGACCCTCTTCAGCTCGGCCTCAAACAGCTTCCTCATCTGTTGACTGAGCGTCTCCTCCAGCTGATTCACAGCTCTCACCACAGTCCCCTCATATGAAGGTGGGTGGGTGCTGACCTCTGTCCAGTTCTTTGTGTGTGGAACAACATTCAGGACTGGGAAGTTTTGGAGGAGGTGGAGGTGGTCTTCAGAGTGTGAGAGCTGCTCCAGATCAGTGCTTCTCGTCTCCAGCTCAGAGATTTCCTGTTCCAGCTCTTTGATGAAATCTTCACCCTGTTTCTCTGTCTTTCTCTGCTTCTCTTTGATCATGTCGATGAACTCGGCCTGGCTTCTCTCAACAGATTCCTTCAGAGTGACGAAGACCTGAACACCATCTGCTGTCTCTCTGTCTGCATCTTCCTTACTGAGCTCCACTGAGCGTTTGATCTCCTGAATCTTCAGTCGTCTCTTCTGGATCATTTGCTGAATTTCAGCCTCTGTCTCCTCCAGCTCAGACTTCTTTCTTTCATATCCTTCTTTCAGAGGAACAACATCATGTGTCTTGTGGTCTAAAACAGCGCAGAGCATGCAGACACACATCTGGTCGGTCTTACAGAACAACTCCAGCAGTTTATCATGCTTCATACACATCCTGCCTTCCAGGTTCTCCACAGGGTCGATCAGCTGATGTCTTTTCAGACGTGAAGCTGTCAGATGAGGCTCCAGGTGAGTCTCACAGTAGGAGACCAGACACACCAGGCAGGACTTCAGGGCCTTCAGTTTGGTTCCAGTGCAGATGTCACAGGGAACTTCTCCTGGTTTGGAAACTTGTTGCTCCGAGCTGCTGCTGCTGGCTTTCTGTTGAGCTGACTGTCTGAACTGAGCAGCCACCTCAGAGATGAAAGTGTTGACATGCAGCTCAGGTCTTGTGTTGAAAACCTTTTTACAGTTTGGACACTGACACGGGACATTAATAGTCCAGTGTTGAGTGATGCAGGTTTTACAGAAGTTGTGTCCACATGGTATGACAACTGGATCAGTGAAGACATCCTGACAGATGGAGCACAGAAACTGATCTTCAGTCAGCAGACAGCTGGCAGCAGACATATCTACACTCTGAGGACAAAAAGTATGAAAAAGCAAATTGTAATTAAATTTCTTTGGTTGGTTTGTTCAAAAAAGGTCTAACTATGATTAGTAGAATATACGAGATGAATCCTTAATTCTGTTCTTACATTAAACCCAACTGACAACCAAATTTACTCAGAATATGGTGCAAGACAAATATGAGCTGCGGTATTCAAACCATTTGTTTGGAATCAGATTTTATTCAGCATCTGATTTGCAGTTCAGCTGTGGTATTTCTGTGAGATCACCAAGATCAGAAAATAAGTGATAACGCTGTGATCTTCATTCTGAAACATTTACATTTGAACATCTGAGCACAAACTAAAACGCTCCATCCAGAGTCAGTCAGTCCTTTCCACACATTTCACGAGTTGCGGAGGGCCCCACGGAGGTAAATAGGTGGTTACTGCCATGTAATATATTTGAAATTTCTTAGAAATTAGCCACAAATTAGCCAAAATTTTCATGGCAAGTATGTGATAATTCGCAAGTGTTGTTTTCATGCAAGTAGGTGGTAATTTACATTTAACATATTTGAACTTTCTTTGAAATTAACTGCAAATTCAATATTCATCACATAATTAACCATGAAATTTGGGGGTCATTTATTATATTACTTAGTAATTACCTCCTGTTTACCATGAAATATGGAGATCAAAGTAACTAATACTCTGAGTTTTTATGATGAGTACTTTGTACTTTTACTGAAGAATTTTCTAGCACCAGTACTTTTACTTGTAATTGAGTAATATTTTAGTAATGTAACAGTACTTGTACTTGAGTAGATTTTCAGTACTCTCACCGCTGAGTCTGTGTCCCTCCATATCTGGAACCATGTGACCAACAAGCACTCTGCAAGCTGCTTCAGTGATAACACCCCAAGTCTGCTGGTTTCAATTGATATCATAAAACTGAATTTTAAATTCCAAAAAACACACTGTGATCCCTCCATTACTGTCACATCATACGTTAAATTAATACACACATACTTTACTCTTCAGTCTACAGTCAGTTTTATGGATCTTTGTTCTATAAAACAGACTGTTAGCAGAGTTTACTGGTCACAGAAAGAGTTAATACACTGTAACGGTGCAAAGTCCTTGTTCAGTTCACTATACTCACATATTGTTCAGTCCTGTACAGATAATACACAGACCTGCTGTGGGGCCGCTTTGCTGTGTTGGATGTGACTGAATTTACACTAAAGGGTTGATAGCTGATGTCCTGTGTTTTGATCCAGGCCGAGGTCAGAAAATGTTAAAATAGCTTCAGTTTGTACCAAATATTCAGTTAGTGTATTTCTCTTTATATACTCACCAATGTTTGACAGATATTCTTCTGTTTTGTTGGATTCAGTTAAATTTTTCTGCAGAGAGAAACAGAGAGACTTGTCACGGCTGCAGCTCTGTTGTTGTTAAAACAAACTTTCACTTTCGTTTCCTGAGATGTGACGTTGAAGCTTCTCCTTTTTCAGTGTTGCTCCTCCTCTCAGTGCAGATCTGTAGTTCAGGTTTTATTGAATCATTGGGAAAAACCTTCAATCTCTTTAGAACAAGATGAGTTTTTAGTGTCTTTTTATTTCCTCTATGATGGAAGTAAATACCAGCCAAAAGACCATCAAATTACAAACAGACAAGATTAGAAAAGAGGTCAGTGTGAGATATTCAAGAACAAACTGTATGTTTGGATCAACGCTCCCTTTTCAGTCCCTCTACAATCCCACAAACACATTTCTGTTGCTTTCTCTCTTTACCATCTTTTATTTATGTGACAGATTTCTAACTGATCACATGACAGAGAAAAACTAGAAGGAAAAACCTTTCATTCCTAAATAATAAATATATAATTTACCACAGCTGTAAAGTGCTGGAAAAGCTTGAATTTGACTTTGGAAAAGGTGCAGGAACCCTGATGTAAATATTTTCAGGATCAGACTTCTGTGTTAGACAGTAGTTTGTTATAAGCTGTTATAAACACAAATCGGTGAATAAAAAAGAAAAGTTCACTGTGCATATTATTGCTGAGATCAAGTCCTTGACGTGTCATTATGTTGTTAATTTTTCATTGTTTGAATATTTTACCAGGTCAAAACTT
>JAJHUR010103883.1:1788-40748 GCA_027495735.1 Lutjanus campechanus
TAGCATTAAAGTTGTACCATATACCCTCCTGTTACTTTATTTAACACACTTCCACAAGGTTCTTGTTTTAAAATGTGTCAGATTGAAACATAAAAGAGTCAGCTGGAGACAGACTTCTCAGCTGACTCAAGGAGTTCAAGCATTAGCCAGTTACACTTATGAAATATGCTAGTGAGAGTTATCATTTTCAGCCCATTTTAGCCAACAACATTCACGGTCGTTAGCTAGAAATGAGAAGCTGCTTCTGTGCTTTTGGTTACTTCTTTGTGGAATCGAAGACCTTGTGTTTCAACAGTTACTGCCAATTTCTATGTTGAATCTACCTTTGGTGTCACTGTAAATGGCGTGTGAGAATGGAGAGCTTGACAGGCATAGCAACAGTAACCAAGGAGGGCGATGCTTAGCAAAGGGTCAATAATGCCCACTTCACACAAGAGGTTAGGAGGTGTGAAAGTAGGACCGAAAGAGAGGATGGTACGACCGCAGCCTTTTCACCCCGCTTTCAAATGTTGCTGTACTTTGTGTTGATGTCATGTTCTGCAAACTAGTTTGTCTGAAGCACACTGAGGCATTGACAGTGCTGGGGGATTCTTGCAGCTAATGGTTGGAAAAATCTAGTCTTAGCTGGCGAGCAATACAGTGCAGTTTAAACTGAGTTGATCAGTATTATTTCAACTGCAAAGTCAGAATGTGTAATCATACCTTGTGATTTTACACCAAATGGCGGCGAATAATCCCCAATCTTGGAGAATCGTTTATAATTCGGATCGAGGAACATGGGCGCCAGTTTGTTGAACCTGTTGATATAGAAGACAACATGTTACAACAAGTAAGACCAGATAAGTGGAATTCATCAATGTAATATCAGTCCAGGACCCGTACAGCCCTGATGTGTAGAGATGTACTGATTAATGGCAGAATGCTTAAGAGGATTTAGAGCATCGTGTTTCCACCTAATCCAGTCTGTCTGAATTTACTCTCACCCAAACAAAACTCAAGAGACGAGTGTGAGGGAGAAGACAGAGCTGGAAAGTTCACACAGTGAGGCTGGGAGCAGACATCCAGTCTGACCACTCAGCAGCCACAAGAGAGCAGTTTGTGCTTGAGGGAACTTCATCGGTGGTGACCATAGATACAGATATCTCATTGGCTGCTCTATGTCGCCGCTCTGCAGGCTTGGGCAGTAATGAATTTCATGTAGTGAGATCATGTTATCAGGATACAAAAAAAAAGGTAACTGTATTCCATTACAATAACAGAAAAAAAGATTATAGTTACATTTAGTGAAAATGGGGATTATTTTGCAGGATTACAATTTTAGCATACATTTTAAAATAAAGAACAATATACTACGATGTACAGTGCACACACATTACAACATTTCAGAAGCTGTGTTTCAATTCATATTGTTCTGTACTTACACTTCCAGTTTCAAGTGAATAAGTGCATTAACACTGACACTTATGCAAAATGAGGTGCACTGCGAGTACCGGGATGACATCGCTGTTATGTTGTCCCGGTGTTTCCAACATTTTTTTTTAGATGTTTTGTTGAGATGTTATGTTACATGTTGGTGTTTTTAATGTGCAGTTTCTACTTTCTGTTAGTGTTTGTGATGTGTTGGTGGTTTATGTTGGTAAATGTCATTTTTGTGCTGGTTCAGAGGCTTTTTAGTGGACATCATGAGAGGGGTCGAGTACATTTCACCACTCCAGCTGGAGTAGTATATTGTATGTGTCAGTGTCCCCAGCTTGAAATCAATGTCGAGGTGAATACTACTAACACACTGTGATAGTACAGATCATATTGTATCAGCGTAACTCAACAGTAACGGTAAGTGAAGCAATACTGTATGTGAGGCGAACATAAGTGGGAATGAAAACAGCATAAGAATCAATATGAAGAATTGAAAATTCTGTCTTAATGATTCCTGTCAAGTGTGGGTGTAAAGTCACTAGCAAAACACTGGAGGTGTGGACCCAAAATGCAGACTTAGGCGCTGGAGCAGAGTTCAAAAGAGATTTAATGATAAAACAAAAAGTAACTCAAACTCAGGCTTACAAGAACAAAGGGATCCAAAAAACAAAACAAAACCAGGCAAAATCCAAAAATCCAAAAACCTCCAAAAGAGGAAAATCCACACATGGGAAAAAGTCCAAAAAACACCAGGAACACACAGGAATGAAACACCAAAATCAAACACTACTTACACCAAATGTGACACGACTTACACCAAATGCGACACGACGAACTGACAAAGACAGAAAGAAACACAAGGACTAAATAGGCAGGGAGGTAATCAAACACAGGTGGGTGGACAACAACAGGTGAACGAAATCAAATGACAATCCAAAGGGCGGGAAAACAACAAAGACAGGAAGTAAAGACGTCTCAATTCAGGGTCTGCATCCTTCGAAGGACCCGTCCTCCCCGTTAACCAAATGGGACGGTCTAGCCTTCGGTCGCGTCACCGCCGTTACCCTCACGTCACCATTACTGCTGGCCAAGCCCGCGAAAGACAACAAAAGAAAAAGGATTAAAATATATATATAAAACATATCATAATGATCGATTGATTGATTTACCTATCTATCTATTTATTTATTTACTCACTCCAAACGTTTTACTAGACAATTTACAGTCTGTAAAAATAAAATAAATTCTTATTTTAAATCAACATAAGGTAATATAAATTTATTGGTCTTTTTATGTACATTATATGAAGCAACCTCCGAACAGCAAACATTTGAAAGTGAAGTTTTTATTGCATCAAGCTAACCATTACTCAGCATTAATAGTCACACATATATATTTTATATATATTTATATATTCTAAAGTTATTTTTTTTGGCAATCTGTACCTTTTATTTATAGTGACAGCTGAAGAGTTGACAAGAAACAGGGTAGAGAGAGAGAGGATGACACGCAGCAAAGGGCCGAAGGCAGGAGTCGGACCAGCGGCCGCTGCAGAGGACTAACAGCCTCCATACATGGGTCGGACGCTCTACCCACTGAGCTAAACGTCCAGCCCAACCCCAACTGAATTTTGGGGTTTTGGTTTAACATATATGGCGTTGGATTTTCAATCGATGGATGTGAGTAAAAAGCGAATATACGTTGAATCCCCACTAGATGCCGCCGTCGCTATTTCAGTTCACTTTTTCCGACTGAGCAGCGGCAGCACGCAAAGCATTATGGGATACGGGAGTCCGCGAAGGACGGTGGCGGTGCATCCTCCGAAGCGGCACCCATCGGCCGAAAAGAAGGACACATTTGAAGTGCGAATTTGAAGGATCCTTCGACTTTGGCTGAATAGGGACAGGCCTTCGTGCAGTGTTGTGACGTAACTGGCCTTCAAATGCGGCCTTCGAAGGATGCAGACCCTGAATTGAGACACAGCTCAAGACTACAAAATAAAACAGGAAATGAACAGCAAAACACAAACCATGACAATTCCTTAAGAATTGTTATTTTAGGTACCCAACCCTATGCATAGCCTTGTTAAGATAACTTGTGAAGTAATCAGCATTAATGTCTGATATTTGCATATAATTGGCAGCAGGGTACTAGAGCATGGATAAACTTTAAATCATTATCTTTTATATGGATGTATACAGTAATAATAAGGCAATGTAACACATAATAAGTTGATGATTTACATAGTCTGATTGATTACCATCTACAGTTTACAGCTGTACATTTATAATGAAGGTGAGATTAACACTGCATGTAAAACTGGAATAACACAGTTAAGTGTATTCTGTTAGTTTGTTGCTTCGCAGCATTAAACATGTTCTGCTCTATTTAATCCTCACATCTGTCTCCACTTTGGGGGATTAGCCTTTAATGAATGCAAATACAGCTGAGCTTCTTGTTTAAGCACAACTGGACATGTGCTGTATGTATGTAATGTATATGTGTGCATGCAAGTCAAGATCCCCGGGCGAAAGATGACATAACAAAAATGAATTCATAACCAAAAAAAATTACCATGATGTCCTCAGACTTCCAATGACCACCTCCACATCCCATATGACAAAGAGTTTAATTTACACTCTCACTGATGTGAAATAAAGGAGGAAAAATCTGAACATGGTCACTACAAATTTGATACCAAACCACTGGAAGCTACATGGACTTTCCTGGAATACTGGAGGGCAACTGAATTATGTGCTCTGTCTAGACACTGATTGTAAATTAACTGCTTAAGAGTTTCTGGCAGGACCAACCACATTCACAATACTTTAAGACACTCTACCTATAAGAAAGTCTCCCTTTGGAAAATATAATTCAAAATTAATCAGAAAATGCATCAACTCTTGGTCAAAATAGTTTCTGCTTTGAAATGTTGCACAAAAAATTAACTTAAAACACAATGTGTCCAGTTTTGATAAATGAAACCTACAAAAGCTCAGATGTACAAAGACCAAAACAGGATTTTTACTATGGGAGAAGTGAAACAGTGTTTCTTTAACCGAGTCAACCCCTGCAGCTTTGGCAGCTTGTTTCTTTTCATGTGTAATATCACGTAATGAACAGCAAATGAGCTTTGATTTGGCAAAACAAAACAGCTGCTAATCAGTGGATGCTGGAGGGTTATAACGGGAAGAAAAATTTTCCTGAAAACACTTAAACACAGTTAAGAAATCAGCTACTAATGATGCATTTTGCCCTTCTGTCTCCATATTGTTTTAGTGTTTGATGTATTTATCCAGCCTGGATACAAATGAAACTGGAGGTCACTCAGTAGAGTGCAGATCTCTGCCAGACAACCTGAAAAGAATGGATGTAAAGGGATGGAGCGGATGTAAACCCTTTGTAATCACCAAAATTTTGATGAGTAATTTTAATGTGATTACTGATTTTTTCTCAGTAACTGTAACAGATTACAGAAAGAATTTCTATTAAACTGATATGGAGATTATGTATTGTAGTGTGTAGCACAGGCCACAAGGAGTCAGTCTCTCTACTGCAGCCCAGTTAAGAAGAGATACAGCTACAGGACTGACTAGCAGAAAAGAATAAAAATGCCCCTGTCTGTTTGGGAGTATTTTGGATTCAGTCCCGCTGATAAGGTGAGTCAGCAAGCACTGCAGACTACTGATTGGTCACAGTAGTGCATCGTAGTGAGTATGTAACTTTAGTGAGCATGAGAGAGAATGAGTGGCAGACTGATTATTGTCTAGGGTGTCAGGGAATGATGGTGAATGCGCACTGAGCGGAGGAAAAGGTGAGCATTGAAGTTGTCAGCCTGGCAGTAAATGTACAGCGTGAGTTTGAGTTTGTCACTAGAAAAAAGCTGCAGCTTCTCAAGACTGAAGCAGAGCTCCTGAGTGTGTGTCTGTGTGTGTGTGTGTGTGTGTGTGTGTGTGTGTGTGTTGTTTCCCTGCTTTTGGCATAGCATTGCTACTGTATGACGATCAGGTCTGTCTTTGTCAATGGAGTACTACGGTTAGGAATGGCTATCATTAGGGTATTATCAATAACAATATCAGTGCTAACTAGTCTTGGGCAGTATAAAGGTATTACTGTATACCAGGGTATTAAAATATCACAACAGTATGATTTTCAATATCGTCAAAAATACAGATGCTCCTCTTTCTGTTAAACTGATGCTGAGATGCTGTATTGTAGTGTGCAGCTTACGCCACCAGGGGTCAGTCTCTACATGGCAGCGTAGCTGAGCTGACAAAACATAACTTTCATGTGAAGAAGAAATATGACATTTTGGGAATAAATGTACAGGACTAGCTAATTATAAAGAAGAAAAATGTCTCTGCCCTTGTTCTGGATTATGTTGGCTTCAGACCAGATGATAAAGGTAAGCTAACAAACACTGCAGACTAGTGACTGGTCAGAGATCACAGAGCATCACAGAGGGCGAGGGGAAGACTAATTACTGGTGACAGAGTTACGGTGAATGCGTGCTGAGCGGAGGAAAAGATGAGCAGTGAAGTTGTCATTCTGGCAGAATATGTACAGAGACGGTGCTGTAAAGTTACAGTTCAGGCTCGACTTTGTCAGTGAATAAAGGCTGCATCTTCTCAAGACCGAAGTGGAGCTCCTGAGTATTAAATACAGTGGAGTACAGTGCAGTTGAGCCATTTCACACGTTTTAAACAAACACCACCTAATACCGTATACCACAGTAAAGTGTCAGGAGGGTATTGAAGGTATGAAAAAATGGATACTGCCCAAACCTAATATTAACCTGCTTAATAATACCAATACTTGTCAATATTCTTATAGATACTACTTTCCTTAACTTGATGCAAAAAACAAGAGGGAGCGAGGGGCAGAGAAAGAGTGCAGGGTGCAGACTAATGAAACCACTGAATGAAAGAAATAAAATGTTACTTTCTGATTGTTTCTCAGTGGTTTTGTTCTAAGCACCAAGAAAAACTCCTCACACAGTCAAAGAGCCCTACAGCTGATCACTGCAATGCCCCATTCTGTCCGAATGTGGCCTTTGGAGTGAATCAATGTTACATAAAAACCTATAGCAGCAGCGTTTGTCCAGGAGCTTATCAATAATTGGGTACTGACCAAGCGGTACCAATTTAGTATTGGTACTCCATACCCATCCCTAACTTCAATATAGTTAAGTATAGTTGAGTTGACCTGTTTCACACAGGTTTTACACAAATACAGCAATAATACTGTACATATGCCAGTAAAATGTGAGGAAAAAAGGTTACTGCCCGAGTCTATTGCCATCCCATAAGCCATGACACTTGCATGGCTAAACATGTAGTAATGAAAGTGAATATTAAAATGCAGTGAATGAACAGATATGAAATGCTACTGAAATTGTTTTTGACTGCAATAAGAGACAAAAAGAACAGAAGCAGTGACAGATTAGATGAAGAAAGGTTAAAAGGACAGAAGAAAGTGGGGCACACAGACTGAGGATAATTCTTATGAAATAGCAGGAGCTTCTGATTGACTCCATCTCTGTTAGAGCTTCTGGCCTGTTCTCTCACCTGCATCACCTGCTGTCAGCTGCGGCAGGAACCAGCTGAGCAAAGCCAGCAGAATAAATGGGTCAAGGATGCCCGGGGCATTTTCACCACTCTTTTCTCCAGAGAAAAATCCTCCTGTGTTATTTTAACAGGTTACAATCTGGACTCGGAGCATACTTCATTAACGCTGCTGTCTGAAGGCCCTGGCGGGTTCGAGGGTTGCGTGTCTCTGATGCTCAGAGAGTAAGTGGGTAAGTGAACTGGCCCGGGTGTTCTCACGCACTGGGACAACAGCAGAGCGCAAGAGGACGAAAATAGATCTACGCAACCCACAGGCCCATTCAGAACACTGCATCTTCCGATTCTTTTTATACATAGTGCTAAAAACACAAGCAGGTGAAGGGCTTTCATGGTGTGGGACTTGTACGCTCTTAAATAATGCAGAGACAGAAATGGGATCTTTCCTCTATCGTACCACTCTGAGCTCAGAGAGCTTTCTGCTTTTGATAAAAGAGGACTGTTTGACTCAGAATATGTAGGTTTGGCCAGGCATACAGTAGGTGAAATAGGTGGTTCTGCAACCCAGTGTTAATTTCGTCAACAAAAATTTTGACGGTTTTATTTTATGACTAAATTGTGACAACAACGTAAATGACGTAAAAATATAGACAAAATCTCTGTTCATTCTGCACTGACGAATAAAGACAACACAAAATAGTTGGCTCAACTAAGTAGACCACAGTAATCAGCATCTAATCAAAGCTCCAATAAATCTGGCAAAGTGCTTCACCAGCAGTCTGTCAAAAATAGAAAGAGGAAAGACGACCATATTGCTAAATTTAACAGAGCCGAGCTCACTTACAACCCTAACCCTAACCCCTGCTGGGGTGGGTTGTAATGCTAGCTGGGGATAGATCTAACAATGAGAGGTAATTTGCTGACTGGAGATCCACATTATCCAATTTAAAGTGACCAAAAAGGACAATGACAGAAAATTAGAGACTGAAAATGTAACTAAAACCATGACAAAAGCATCGATTAAAATTATGACTAAAATTAGTGAGTTTCACTCACTAAATCTTGAATAAAACCAAAGACTAAAATGCAAATACAACTCTCAAATTTTCAGGAAGCATCTCGCTCTAAAACTAAATTTGAAAATGAACATTGGTGCATTTTTAAAAGCAACATAACAACCTATGCATGCAAACACATGCTTCCATATGATATGAGACCTGGCTCTGCCTGCACAGTGTTGGAAAGGACTAATCAAGGGTATCATTTTAAGTTCATGAGCTGATTTGATTTTTCAATGTAAATGTTTTTATTTAGCACTAATGGCTATGCCATTGTTTGACAACATGAAGTCTTGATTTGTAAAGACTGATTTTATTCCCTGACTGTAATTTACGTTTTCAAATTCTTCTTTAAAAAGAAGATGTTAACTGTTAAGTGTTCAGTTAAGCGCTGTGAATGTTTTTGACTGGCTACATATGTCAACTGATTTGCATACACAAACTGTACTCCTGTCCAGAGGGGAACCCTACATTTGTGAATTTGTATACCTTGTTTCTTCATTGTGCACAGCTTAACAACAAATAAGATTAGTTATAACCTCACTGACTCTCTTTAAAGACCTTAAAAATCACTTCATTGTCCATATTAAACTGGAAAATTTTAAAAGTGTTTTGTTATATGAAGCAAAGTAATGTGTCATGTAGTGATGTGTGGGTTCGCCCGCAGGTTAGGCGGGTGTGGGTCACTTATTAGGAAATATCTCAGGGTCGGTTGGGCAGATTAAGTATTGGTCGGAGTAAGTTATTAATATTGGGAGAGAGTCTCCCACTCTCTCAAACATACACACCTGCTGTCGGCAGCTGTGCCCACAGCCAGCGCACACTGTCAGCTCGGCTGATTGGTGCTCAAAGCATGACAAAATAGGTTAAATCCAGAAACTGTGGACTTCGTTCTTTGTCTACACTGTGCAGCCAAACAGCAGGCCAAAAGAGACAGTGTAGGCCTTCACATGTGGACGACTATTCTGTTAAAATTCACTATTACAGTATGAAGGGAAGAAGAGGGAGAGGATGAGAGGGAGAAAAAGCAAGACCCAGAATTCACGTCCTTGCTGAAGGCTTACTTGGTCTGCTGCTATTCAACAATGATGAACACATTTGGAACAATTTTTCTGTCTATTTAATTGCGTAGATCTTCCCACTAATGTGAGTGGGGGAGCAACACTCTGACAGCTTCTCTGTTCCAGATGCAGGATCAGCCTGTTGGAGAGTGTGAACGCAGTGTAATCATGACAGTTGTGCTACTATTGTACTGCTGTGATGCACAAAGTTTGTGAATAAACTTCAGCAAAGAAAAAAAATAATGCAACATTAAATTTTCAGCCCCTCTAGAAGGATAGCACTTCGAAATGTTGTGCCAAAACTCATTGAGGTATGTGAGCATCGGAATAGAGGGACTTAATGGGTGTCAGCTATCGAAAACTGTTGATGCTGCTGTGAGGTTGTTGTTGTACGTTTTGTTTTGTGCTGTTGTATTCTGCCTTGTTAAACTTTAAAAAAAATCATCTTAATCTTAAAAGTAGGCAGGGTAGAGAGAAAAAAAAATACTGCAGGCAGACTAGTATGCTACTGTAGGCCCGGCATGAATGTTTAGACAGGGTTGTAGCTTACGTCTGCCCTCAAGATGGCAACATTTAACAAATTCTATTAAAGAATATGACAAGGACCAAATGCTGCCACATTAAAACATTTAAGTGGGTAGTTGAAATTGAAAAATGCAATGTGCTGCATGATATTAATCCCTCGGGATAAATTAATCAATTCCAATTTAGCAACCCTAATGACAGAAGAATTAAATATGTAATATATAATAACTATTGTGATGGATTACAGAGCCAATATAGACAGACTCTAATCAAAAACTCTTATTATTTTGTTTGTTTCATGGCTGATATCCTGGAATAACTAATAAAAAGTTATATGAATTAATATGGTTATTTTCAGTGTCAGTAATATTTATTTTTTTCTGTCTGTCTGGGACAATGCAAGACACACTGTAGCAGATTACAATAACAAGATACAGATGTGTTGCATGCAGGGTTTCTGGCCAAGGATAATTTGCAGCTCCTGTACCTGGTTAGATTTTTCTGCCTCACAAGGTCATGACACAAAATAACAAGAATTCACTAGTACAGTTGAGTACATACGTGGTAGGCAAACACAAAGAATTCTCCTGTTGACACAAATAGCTAAAAAATAACAACCTCAGAGTGTGTATTTAATGAAATCAGAAATGTAACTTAGAACTGTTTGAAGAAAGCAACGACCTAATAACCTTGTCATACCCCGCTGATATCATGCATTTGCAGGGACTAAATCGGTTACCAAACTAAAATGTGGTCATGCTCTAGAAGAACACAAACACCAACAATGCCAGAGGTGCGAGATGGACCCGTGATTGAGTTTACAATGGTAACACCAAGGTCACAGTGATCACAACATGTCTGATAATCACATTTGAAGTCTAAAATGCAACAAGCTCACTTCACATGTGCAGAAACATATGGTAGGTATTCTTACTTTGGATAAACGGCAGTCATCTTGGCAGCTGCAAATCCAGGTTTACAGGCTCCCTCACTCAGATTGCCATACTTGTACATCAGCTCCAGAGGCCTGCAGACACGCAGGAGTGAAGTCAAGCAATGATTCAATATTCACACACACATTATACACACAGTACAAAACATACAGTACAAACACTGTTAGCAATGATGTGCACACTTTAACAGTGGTGGCCTGTGCTAACCTGACACACCAGATGGCTTGTTAGACAGAACCATCTGGGAAGCCGTCTTTAGAAACTGTTTGGAAAAGGGCAGGCACTTTTGAAAAACACTTGGCAGGTGACTGGATGAACCATCTGTCTATTATGTCTAACACAGGCTAACTTCAACCAATCACATCAGTGCTTCAATGGACACTTGGCTCTCAGTCTATGTCAGTCAAGTAAATCTTTGCATGTTTAACACTGTTCTTGAAGTATAGTCATCTAACTTCACATACTTGAAGAAGGAGAATTTAGAGAAAAATGCTAGCCAAACACTAAGAGGCTAAGCAGTACCAATGGCAGCTACTACCTGAAATTTGGGCCACTTCGGTCCAAATCTAACCTGACACTCCAGATAATTTGTTATACAGAACCACATGGGAAGTCGTCCTTAGAAACTTTTTAGCAAAGGGCAGATCAAACTCTTGCCGAAGCTGCTCCAGTGAAAATGTCTCCGTAACCTCTACTGGCTCTTCAGGAGCCACCATTGTTTGTTTAAGAAGAGTCGCTTTCGCTTTCGTGGACGCTTCTTGCTGTCGTAAGACCTAAAACCACGCCTGTAGCTGCCAGAAGTCCCTCCTTGGATGCTGATTGGCCGCACCACTTTTGGTACGGACACAAATGGAAAACTGGAAGCCTGGCAAGATGGATTTTTGCATGATCTCACAAAGCCAGCTGCTTTGCAAGGTAAAGCCTGTGCACCTTATCACTGACATGCACCTGAAAACAACCCCCAAGGCATGACTGTAGTTCCCAGACTTTAAATGGGAAGGGAAATTTGTAAAAGTAGTAAAATGCATACTCACAGACTAGCGTCCAGCTTCAGAAGGAATCCTTGTTTGTCATACACTAGACAAAGAAAAGGAAGGTCAGTATGATGACAATAAATGACATGTCTTAACATTTAGAATATCAGTTGGTTACTTTTATGAAATCATTAAACTGCAAATAATGTAAAAATATTCTTGCAAATCTATTTATGCAATAGAGTCTCCAAAGAGTATGCTGCAGTGTGCTGATTTTGGAATGTGGTGAAATGTGTGAGGACCAAGTTGGAGGTTAACCCCAACCATACAGTGAGCATGCTGTAGCTGTCATGCACAAATAAAGTTGGAATAATTAATTCAAGAGCATTGCCACAAATGTGATCCAGGGCTTTGCAGAATCATCAACACCTTTAAGTTTGACAAGTGACTTGAGCTTGACCAAGTAAACATAAGCTAAAGAAACTTAAAAACATTGATTTTGTTAGGGTAGACTTTAAGGTGCATTACAACACAACACCTCTGTCAGAATGCTGTTTGTTGATTTCAGGTGGACATCCAGCACATTCTCCCCCATGAAGCTGACTGGCAAACTGAACTCTCTGGGGTCTGTTTGTAAGTCCAAGAGTTTGGATTGATGGTCTCACTCACGCACTCGGTTCTTCACTCTAGTGCACAACACCAGAGACTTCGTATATATCTTAATGGACGCACGTGTGGAAGTCTCGCGAGATCGACGCAATGTTTACATCCTACCGGCTACATGCTACAGTTGACATTTCTGCTAAAAACATGGCATAAATGGCGTCTTTTGCGGTTAATTTTTAATGTTGTGGCTCGCGGACACTTGGATTACACCACACAAGCAGGATGGAGACGTTTTGTGTTTGTTTTGTGTTCTTTTTTAAATGTTTTATCTGTGGTCACCATTCACTGCCATTGTACTGGATGAGGCTGCTACCCTGTTTCTCCTAAAACTCCAGGATTGTTTTGTGAACTAAAGACCTTCACCCATCATCACACTGGCATAGTGGTGAGTACATACTGAATGGATGATTATCTAAGAGTGGAATATCGCTTTAAAACCACGGCTGTAGCTGCCAGTAGTCCCTCCTAGGATGCTGACTGGCTGCACTACTTTTGGTGCGGACAAAAAACAAAATAACTTGTGGATCCAAGGTAAGGTATTTTATCCTCCTCCTCCATCCTCAATATTGTGAGCAAACATTCAAATTATTCAAATTCTGTTTACCACATATACTGATAACTCGCATGCATGAATATCCATGCCTAATGTAGTAAAAAAGAGCTGATTGCATGGCTTTTGTCCATGTCAGCATCAAATTATGGGTAAATCAAACCCTGAACAAAGAAATCTACCTGGAATGTGCACTCACATGTATCTGATTGGCAAACACTGTGCATTACTGGACAATGTTGTTTTGCCCTGATGAAAATTTTTAAAGTTCTTTGCTGGATTGGCCTGCTTTTGATGAACCATTGTTTTGTGCACCCTCACCGAGTCAACACGGCAGCCCTCTCATTTATTGATATGAATGAAAGGTTGCCTTTTTTGACACAATGCTCATGTTGGTTTGAACATGGTTTAAGGGTGCAAGCAAAGACAAGGGAGAGTTAGTAAAGAAAGACAAATCACTCCGACTTTTTGGACAAGCCAAGTCTTTTCCCTGAGGATAGATATAACCATAACATTAACAAGCAGATAACCCTCACACAGGCAAAGATTGGTGGGGTGAAGTCCAGTAAAGAGAAAAAGACCCCAATCCAACTAACGAAGCTGGAACTGCAGGGGTCAACAAAGCTCAACACTTATCAAGCTCTTTCATTGTTCTATCTTCTCACTGAAGCAAACCTTTCACACAGAAGAGATGAAGTGAAAAAGAAGAGAACGTGGTGCAGATAAGCCAGTGAGGCGCATACATGTAATGTAAGCCAAACTGACACTATCTCTAGGAGAGAACAGTGTGTGATGTTTGGATGGTTGGAGGAAAGATAAGCTGTTCTTGTTGTTTCTGGACTGTGAGGGTGTGGGAGTATACATATCCTGCTGTAGCATCAAATAAAGCACAGCCAACTGACTATCTGCCTCAATCTTAACACGTTGGCTCTCAGTCTATGTCAGTCAAGTAAAACTTTGCATGTTTAACACTGTTCTCGTAGTATATTCATCTACCATCACATACTCGAAGAAGGAGAGTTTAGAGAAAAATGCTAGCCATTCTGAATGGCAAAAATGCAGCAAATCTAACCTGACACTCCAGATGGTTTGTTATACAGAAGCACATAGGAAGTCGTCCTTAGAAACTTTTTAGCAAAGGGCAGATCAAACTCTTGCTGAAGCTGCTCCAGCGAAAATGTCTCCATAACCTCTACCGGCTCTTCAGGAGCCACCATTGTTTGTTTAAGAAGAGTCGCTTTCACGGACGCTTCTTGCTGTCGTAACACCTAAAACCACGCCTGTAGCTGCCAGTAGTCCCTCCAAGGATGCTGACACAAATGGAAAACTGGAAGCCTGGCAAGATGGATTCTCCAGTGATCTCACGAATCCTTCTACCTTGCGAGGTAAGTACAGATCAGGACAACAACAAATACTTTAACCAAAACACAAGATTTATGCATATGTGAGAGCTGAATATGAATAATCTCCTTTTTAAAAATTCAGTGAGCCCTAAAGTCTGTTTCCAGACCTCTGAATCACCACCTGCATCTTTGTTATGTTCAGTGACGGCCATTTTCCTGGTGGGAGTAGCTATTAGCCGATTAGAACTAATCAGGTTATCTGTTAACATAGAAACCTCGCTACATCCATGACAGCAGGGTTCCTTTCCTTTTCCAAAGACAAATTCAAGTACGTTTCAAGAATTAGAACATAAGAACATATACTCAAAATGCCTTACCTTACTTCTTCATCACATTAAATCAGATGGTATTGTTCTATAAACAACCAAAGTGATGTTTCATGATAGCATCTACAGAAGGGTGACAAATTAAAAACAAAAAAAGTTTCATGTTTCATAATGGGTCACCTGCCTGTTAGTAGACTTGGCATCCTATACTCCCTGGCTGAGCCAGGTTGTATTCAAGTGACCTATTCAGTCAGGTGGCAATTTATTATGAAAGCAATGTAAGTGCAATTTCAAGTAGTTTCAGGCACTTTATTACTTAACAAACAGCTTCATTTGAAGAAACACCACACAGCAAAAAATGCTGACGTAGTTTAAAAAAATTTTTTACTTACGTGCTGCAAGTTTGCTTCATAGGGATGTTTACCCTATATTTTTTGTGTTGTATTACAAATCTGGAAAAAAAGGTCCTAACCCAAATCATAATTAGGCTGCTGATATTTCAGAGCCATAGATTCTAACTGTCACAAACCTCAGTCACACAAAGGATCAAGGAGTCGGGCAGACAAGACTAACACAGTCAACTAATCAACCCCTCTGTCCTGCACTTGTGCTGCTACTAAGGGATGGAGAGGGGTGATGGCAGGTCCACAAGAAAGGTTTGGCCATTTTGTGAACAAGAGGGATGGCATCCCCCCTCAAACTGCCGACTGTTTGTACTGCTTGTTAAGTGCTTTCATGCCAGAAAGTGACAAGGAATGAAATTGCTTCATTTATAAAAAGGTACAGGAAACCTGAAAATGATTTGTAAATAAAACAAGGCAGTTATTGTGTTTTATATTAACCTGCCTCAAATGCACACAGTGAAATACAGGACTTGGTTTGTTATTTGTTAGATTGCTGAATTTCTTTGGTACATATGATGCATAAGCCTGTCTCTTTCCTCAGGTGTTGGGTGTCTTGTTAGGTGGTGATGCTGCTCTGTTGTATCTTCGTTTCTGATCATTAGGGCTCATCTGGCTCAAACATACAGTTTGGAGCTGTGAGATTCCTGTTTCCTTAACAGAGTGTGCCATGTTTGTGTGTTGCCATGGCTATCCACGCAACATGGGTTTGTGGCTATTTCTGCAGTCTTCTTTAATTTATATACATCCAATGTCCACACCCTCCTGGCATCAACGACAAACGTTATAATAAACTCTGGCTGTTATAAGATCTTTTGTGTAACTCTGAAACACTTTGAAAGAGTTTCCTGTACCTTTGATGTTTTAATGTACTAATAAGCACTAACAAGCTATTATAAATCGATGAACATGTTGTTGGAACAGTTTTTAACCAACAAAACTGTCCAACGTGGCTTTCTGGTTTGAATGTGGAAAAGCTGGAGGACTCTGCCTATACCTGATTTTACTATTCGTCCCACGGAGAATATGCTATCTTCATCTGTGTCTGCAACATACAGTACAAGTGTATGTTAGCGGCCCTTTGCGTGTTTGCTATTTTGTTCAACTCACTGGAAAAAAAAAAAAAAACATGATAAACACCATACAATATAATGCAATCCAATAGGACTGGGATTGTGACAATATCACCAACAGTTGTAGGCCAGTTTTGGAGGATATGAACCCTTGACCTCACACTGTCACCCTTAATTTATAATTAAATAATCGTTACAGCAAAGTCTTCCAACTGACAAGACTGTGACGGGATTTATTAATCAATTATTGGAGAAAATAATCAACAGATTAATCGATTATAAAAATAACCATTAGTTGCAGCCCTATAGACAACCTTACCAACAGCTGGAACACAAAAATAGCACCACCTCAATACAGCTGAATCTCCTTTCCCACTGTTGAGAGCATCTCTTTATATGGGCATTGGTCTGTCGCACATATTTTAAACATTTCTGATTATGAACAACTGACAGATGTCAAATGACCTGTGTGTCTGATAATAACAGCTACTAATGCTATCCTCCAAAAATGGCACAGCCACCCTAGATTGCTCTACAGTTCCCATTCCTTATACAAGAATAACACAAGCTATGCCATAAAATGACTACAGCTTTTGGTTCCTTTTAAGAACTTTGGACAACATCTCCACCTTCATAGAACTTTTTCACAGAAGACACATTGATATTAAAAAGTAGGATTAACACAGGTGTTATCAATGACAATAAGTAAGGGCCTGTATTTAGTGTAGTAGAGCCTTTCCAGTGAGCCAACATGCACAATATCAACACCCTGACTCTGTTTGACTTGAATAGAATAGAACCTTAATTAGTATCACTGGTAACAACACTGTGTTTACACAACTGTTACTTGTGACTGTGGTGAAAAATGTGTATTCTGATGAGGAACAGGGCAATCTGTGTTCACTTCCAGTTACAACCTGACCCTGCTTCATTTGTCAGTGATCACAAGGCTCTCTGATGTCCAAGAGGGCTGACTGGTTGTTAGAAATATTATCAAAATTGCCACACGGCTAAGAGCAACATCCAAATTGAAAGGGGCTGCAATTTTTTTGATAAAAGTAAAAATGTGTGACTAAACAGTGCTATAATGAACTGTAGTGCTGCAGAAATGTCCAGGCCAACACTAATGTTGTTCTCCAGATGTAGGAAAACATGTTTGTTTGGTGCAAACCCCAACAAAAGTCACATCATCAGCATTTTTAGATTTTTCTCGGTCAAAATCAAACGCAAAACTTACTATTACCGCTAAAATCATGTCATATCAATCACGATATCTGTCAAATAATCACATCTGTCATAATTTTTCTTGCATTGTTTAGCTCTGACGTACAGTGGTACAATACAAGCAGAAGAGAAGCAGGGATGTTGCTTCCCTGCTGATAAAAATATAATAATTTACAGCTTGTGGAATGCTGTTGTTAACCTGCCAGCCACACTAACTCCTACAGTACATTGATATAACCATGCATTTCTTTTTCGCCTGCTTTTGATCAATAGCCACTGTTTAAAAAACAGTATCCAGTCTCACTGACCCTGAACTTTAAGCCTCATTTTACTCATCCCAGTCATAGATTTATGCATACATTTGGTAGTACCATCTTCCAAATCATGACACTAAGATTGATGACTGATTAAAAATATTCAGATCCGATTTTCCCTCTGCGTAGGAGGATATTTATCTTCATTTGTATTTACACAGACAGTACAAGCTGTTATAAGGTTGATTTGAAAAGATAAATGTACAGCTGAATTGTCTGGCACAGCCTCGTTTCTGGCTGCCAAAAGTTTACAGGAAAAGCTTAAGTGCATTATAAAGAATAAGCATTTGCTTGGCTCCACTTAACACACCATTTTCTAATCAGGACGCAGGTTAGCAGAGGCTCAGCTGTTCTCCAGCCTCAGCTCCAACCCCTTCATGAACTTTGAGTCAAGCCTTCATCCCGAGCAAGCAGTGTGCAAACATTCAGTCCAACCGTCTCACAAATTGCTAACAAATGCTGATGTGCCCGAGGTAAAAAAGTAATTTTCTCCTCTTAAATAAGCAGATTTTCAGACATGAGTTGCATCTGACAGACTTTTAAAAATTATGTTCACTTACAGCAGAATTAAAAAAAGAGAAAGTCAAAATGCGCTACCTCAATTTACTCCTTTTGGGTGCAGGATGGATTGATGTGCCGATGTGTAAAACAGTGTTTATGCGACTTTGTTTAATGTCCTAAATTAGGACTGCACTGCAGTATCTCATAATATTCTAAACAGGTCAGTCTGGGACAAAGTCAGCAGCATATCACATACAGTATACTGTGGTGCTGCATCACTTCAACACTATCAAACCTTGCTCTCTTCAGTATGGAGACCCAAAGAGCTCTGTCTTCTGTTCAGTGCAAAGCAACTCACAGCACAATGCATCATTGCTATTTTCTGACCCTAGCAGTTGTCATTTTCTTGGCCAGCGGTGACATTGTGTAGATAACAAAGGTACTTGCGCCACTCTGTGCGCTCATGGGTGTGTTGGTCTTAATATAATGTGTGGTCAGGTGCAATGCTGGCGCACTGCTATCTTAAGGCAGCAGAGAGTGATTGTGCCTTTGAGCAACAGAAACCTGGTCTAAAGTCAATGGCGCCACATTTTCCTGCTATTATTCAGATAGCAAGGTGCGCACACATAGGCAGGTTCACAAGCGCTGCAGTTATTCCACGGGCCATAAAGAGTAACCTTCTGATTAACAGCGGATTGGTTGCAGGTGGGTGAAATAGGATGAAACTGTGTGTGCATAAGAGAGATGCTGTGCCAATTATGACCGTCAGCTGCAACTTCATCGACTGTTTAAATCCGACAGGATCGTCAGGATCTGATAATTAATGTGCCGTGTTCTTCTGCACATCCAGAAGGTCTCACACAGAGTCGAAGTTCGTGTGCGACTACGTCGGTCAGAAAATAGCAATGACTGCTGTGCCGTGCTGTGTGCTGCTTTGTGCCAGGCAGACTCTCTCCAGATAGACTCTTCTCTAGATAAGCGGGAATAGGAAACGCAATTGAGAGTTAATGGGGAAAACGAAGTGAAGTAACAACAGAATTTAGCCAAAAAAAAAAAAAAGATTTTTGGAATAAACTGCAGAATTAACTTTTATAATGACTTTTAAACAGATAATTCACAATTTCATAGTTAGAGTACATATTCTCTTATTCTTTTATTTAGTTATTCAAATGGATTTCCTACATATATTCAGGCCGGTCATTATAAAACAATGTGACCTTAACAGTGGCTTTATTCTCAGCAGGAGAAGAAGAAGTACCTGTCAGAATAAAAACCATTAAACTGTCGGTGGCAACCAATCAAAACACAGTACGAAAATGGAAGTTGGCAATGACATAAATAATGTTTCAGTGGTGTCAGGGAAATATTCTGAACTCAAATCCAGCCAGTTCCTCACTATCAGTACCAGCACCTTAAACTAGCTTCAATATTTCTTTCATTGGACACTTTCTGAAACATGAAATAATCAAGAAATGAAAGACTTGACTTAAGATCTCCACTACTCTACTTTGAAGCAGGTAAAAACGGTGTAGGGTGAAAGTCTGGGCAAACTGTAACTCCTAATGAAAAATATCCCAGCAAATAAACTGGCTCCCCCATCTGGTAAAAAGGTAGGCTACATGGGTGAACAGACACTTCACAAAGACTCACTTTTGCCATTACAGACGAATATGTTTTCATTTCAGTCGACATCTAAGTCTGTCTTCCACATTCCTTTGTTAAAAAGACATAAAAGGTGTGGAGGTGTGGGTAGGCAGACAGCCCTAAATTGAAATGTCAAATCATTTGAAAAACCATTACAGACTTTAGCTTTCTATGACAGATTTTCAGCTTGTTAACAACTTGTTAACAATGGGTGCTTTCATTTGGCAAATTCGTCACCTCCACTCCCTTCCTCCCTTCATATCTCAGCTCCTCCCAGCGAGGATATGACAGAAAGACGCAAGGACGGAGGACGGAGGAGATGAAGCTGCCAAATGAGAAATCCTCCATTCCACAGCATCAGTCTGAAGCCACGTCAGTTACTTATGACAAGCTGCTGTCAAACAACAATTTCAAAAACCCTACAGTATTCATTTACATCTTCAAACTATTTAAAACAGCTGATTATTAACAATATTCTTACCAATGTTAATTTTAATCAATATTTCTTTTTGAATTTCTAATTTATATTTGGATCAGTGTTATCTGTAATGATTACTTAGACTATTTATTCACTTGCATATTTATTAATTGCACAATATAATACACCACAAAGTTATGTAAGAATGTGTATGTCAATTTTATTGTGAAAAACAAACTGCTGCTTCGTGTGATGCCACAACTCTTTGAAATTAAGTCATCCTTCATATTATATAGTGTTACATTTATCATCTTACCATGTAACTGTGTTCTATTATGCAACTTCCTATACATGAAACTACAAAGTTAGCACGTCAGTGTGGGTAATTTCTCTGATTGGTCCTTGGTTAAAAGTTGTGCGACAGAGATCCCACAGTCATAAGCTCTGAATCATCACTGTACCAGACACCTCCTTTTCTTCCTGTCTCTACCTGTTTGTTTAAAAAACAACACAAAATGAAGCACTGACACTAATCGGCATGTATTCAGTGTTTCTGAGAATCCATACAGTATCATAAAACACATCACACTACTCAAGTGAATAGATTTTTTTTAACACACCTATAACCTACCTAGTTTTAGTCAAAGCGATATGTTTCATATATCCATTTCTTAACACAGGCTGACGTCTACTCCTCAAGTACAAAGAATTTAAATGTAAAGGCCAAAATACACAATCATTCAGTTTGCTGAATGCTGCTATGTTCAGTATGAGAGACAGTTTCTCAAAAAGTGATATTATCGCTTCTTGATAACCCGGCAGAGTTCAGAGGTTGGTTTCGCAACAGCAAAGTGGTGTGGTGTGGTGTAATGATGAGGTTTAATCCGGAAGTTAGCTACAACTTCTGCTATGATGCTGTAGATGGTCCCCCTGTTCTTCCTGGCCACAGTTTCTGATACTGCCATCTGCTCTAAAAACCTCTGTTAAAATACTGTCCTAAAACACACCGCCTGATAGAATCAAATAACAAGCCACAAGATCTACTTATAATATGAATTATTCTGATAGTCACAACAAATGTGAACTAGAGCATATTTTACTCAGATTTTCCTATTTTAGTAAACAGCAAATATTCTTATCTACTTTGTGTGTGTGTGTGTGTGTGTGTGTGTGTGTGTGTGTGGCTTTAGGAGGCTTGGATTACACCAGACGAGCAGTATGGAGGTGTGTTTTTTTTCCATGTTTGAAAACTGGTCACCATTCACTTCAATTGTTTGGGAGATTCTGCAGCACTGTTTTCCTGTAAATTAAAAAACTAAGCTGACCTTCACTTGGCGTGAGGGTGAGTAGATTTTCATTTCTGGGTGAACTATTCCCTTAATACACGCGTAGAGAAGAGACATTCTATCACTGCTGATGTTGTTGCCACTCATCATTGAATTAAGTTAATAAAGGTCAGCCTGTACATTACATTATGTCCTTATCAGTGGGAGACTCACATGATTTGTGGCCCCAGCCTCGTAAGCTGATCCTCCCTGACGAGTAGTAGAGGAATCCCAAGGCCAGCATGGAGCACAGGACCAGGAGGAAGTTGCGACTGGGTTTCATTCTCATCTCCAGCTAGCACACATGGCACATGATCCCAGACTGGAGCCTGTAGGAGAAGCAGATAATCTGGTTAGGCTACTCTCATACACACAGTGTTGTTAGTTGATACACACACTGAATGTGCGACACTCTGCAGCAGTCAGCACAAGTATCAGATTCATTGACCATGTTCTCCTGAAGAAGAGACTTGATTTGTAGTGATCCAGGCTGTCCTGTCCACATTATAAGCTCTGACTAGAGGTCACTTCGGCTGGGTTCCAATCCACAGCGTACTTAGACTGTACTCCCTGTTCCAGGAATGTCAGTTAAGGAAACGTCCCTTGACAAAATTCCTCCATTCGGAATACCCTGCACCAGCACGCACATCACCTCCTCCGGTCATTAGCCTGCTAACATGAAACACCTTGGCATCTTTTGCTCCATCTGTGGAAATTTCATATGACTGAAATAAAATACTGAGTGAAAGAAAACAAACAAAACAAAAACTGATACATCACAAAACATAGTCTAATGAAATGTAGGCAATGTACACTGTGAAAAAACGTGATTAGATTTACAAGACATGCGGTACATTCCAAAAGAGATTAATATGCAGATTTTTTCATATTATGATGTAATTTTGACTATATACAGACAACAGTTAAAGACATATAGAAACTATAAAAAAAATACAAAATCTGAATATATAAATACCAAATTGATTATTTATTAAATTAAACATTATTATATCTTATTAAATCAGATTGAATTAGTTAAATCAATGATTTTAAATGAACAATAAATAGTTTTTGTCACAGTGACTCATGGGTAATGTTGCTTGTCAACTTCCTGCAAAGTGAGGAGCCGTTGTTCACTTCTTCCCTACACAGTTCACAGTTCCCACTGAACTGAGCATTTCTTGCTGCCTATGCTTTGGAATCTTACTTAACATGGCTGAACACCCTGTGCAGTCCACTTCATAGGTAACTTCTCTGCGATCGGAACTCACCCTCAGTTCCTATTAATCGAGTCCTGACCTGGGACGCGAGCCAGACCTGGTGCAAATCATATTTAGTCTTATCTCATCAGTTAGGATCCTGAATAAGGCTTAATGTGGCAATAAGTCTGTGGTTATTTAATTTATTTCAAAAGTATTTGTGAATAACATATGCATCACTAAGACACGATCTGATAGAGGGCTTTGAGTTAAAATAGTTTTAAGTTTTAATTTATATTGCGCATATATGTATATTAAGTCATTTTTAGGACAAAGCCACTTTGGCTTTTGATAAATACTAATTTATTGGGGCATTGTGGGAAAAATGTAAGGCACATGTTGGCTGACTAAAACATAGGATGTGAAAGCCCCAACTTCTACTCTGAAAAGGCATAATGAGCATTTCAGTTTATGCATTTTGACATTTTTTAGACAAATGTGATCTACCCCAAAGTTGATTCACCAAAAAATAATAAAAATAATTGACAGACTCAATTTTTTAAATGTGCAGCACGGTGAGTAACACTGTGTTCTTTATCACTTCCTTGATTGAATTTCCTGTTTCTCAGTGTTCATACAGTCTCTGAACTAACAATAGCATTGAGCGCTGATTAAGATAACGTGGATCTGTGTCATTACTAAACAAAGACAGTATTTGCAGAAAACACACGGTCAAATATCAGTCGAGCCCAGTAAATGACCACATGCTGGGTTTCTTTCTGTCAGACGTACTGGTGCTTCTCAGAACAGCTGACACAACCAAATTGATTTCTTTTGTTTGAAGTCATCTTTTACAATCCTGCTGTTGAAATATTCATCTGTCTGATGATCTGTGGCCATCCAAACAAGCTGAGATTGGATATTCTTGTGGAATAATTTTTGTTCTTAAATTCTACCAATTATTTTTCCATATTTCATACGTTTTTCAGTGGACTTCTACTCCTGCATACTTTCAGCGACAGAAACCATTTGTGCTGTAGCTTCTCATTTTTCTATCTTTTTTAATACTTTTTAAAATATTAAGCCTTTTTAAATACAATTCAGGGTTCCTGCAACTTTTTCTTGTCAAATTCAAGCACTTCCAAGAATTTTCAAGGTGCATTTTTAAGCTTTTTCAGCGCCTTATAACTGTTGTAAATTACATTTTTATACATAGTAAAAACTGGAGTGTTGAAATTTCAGAGTTAAACATTTCAGAGTTGATTTCTACTCCCAAAGTGTTATTTTAACACTTTCTGATTTAAATGGTCTTCAGTGTTGGAGTTATTTGACAAAGTTGATCACATCAGTGATATTCAGTGTTTGAGCTGAGAGTAAAACTAGAGTCATTTCAACTCTTGTTTAGTCTAATTCAACTAAAAAATACTTATTTTGCAAAAAGAGTTGGTGTAGTTACAGGGAGTTAAATGTGACATTTTACAAACAACTCTCAACTCAGTGTTGATTTCAAACGATAGTGTCGGTGTTAGTGTTATAAGTTTAAGTGTTAATGTTGTAAGTGTTAGTGTTTTAAGTTAAAGTGTTAGTGTTAATGCTACAGAGGTAGAATGGGTCATCACAGACATGTCCAGACATCTCTCCTGTGATTGAAGAAAGGAGCTACTCTTTTCTGTTGACTGGACATCAGCAGACATTTCTCAGTGGAAGAGGAAAATTCATGTGGAAGTAAACTTAAGCCAGCATGTTGTTTAATTACGTTTTCTATCCAGTTCTGTTTATTTCTGTACGTAGCTACTAAATACCTAAATTGGTAAGCTAACAGTTAGCTAATGTTAGTTCATGTATGTTTTCAATTGCCTAGCTAATTAAAAAGGATAGGTCTCTATCATGTATAGTAGTACTATAGTACTGTGTGAGGGGAAATGGTAAATTAATGGTGAATAAGCTGACTCGGTGGTGCAGTGGTTAGCACTGCTGCTTCACAGCCAGGAGGTTGTGAATTCGAAACCCCCACTTGTCTGTCTCTATGTGTCAGCCCTGCGATGAACCATAGGCTCCAGCCCCCCGTGACCCTTCAAGGATAAGAAGTTACGGACAATGAATGAATGAAAAGTTGACTCCTTGCAGTATTTTTTAAAAATATAATACATTTAATGAAATAGAAATCAACTCTGGAAAGAGTTAAATTTTACATCCTCTATAGTGTTAATATGGCAGCAACTCTATTTAGTGTGAAAAAAATACACTGACAGTGTTAACATTTGACACTACACACTAGTGTTGTATAAACTTAACACTGACCTGTGTTGACTAGTGTTAAAATTTAAATATTGAGAGAGTTGGTGCAACTCTATCATAGTGTAAACTATTTAACACTTTCAAAAGTGTAGTTTTTAGCTGTAAACAACAAAAAATCAGTTTCATGATAGCATTCTACAGAAGGGTGACAAATTAAAGGAAAACACAGCAAAGTTTCAAAATGTGTCACCTTTTGAGTCATTTTAAAATGACCAAATTCTCCTCTTTCAGCTGTTCAATTATGGATAGTTTCTTTAGCCTTCTATGACAGTGAACTGAATATCTTTGGGTTGTGGATAATAAAATCATTTGAGGACGTCATCTTGGGCACGTTTTTTCCCCCATTTTCTGACAATTTATGAATCAAACAACTAATCATTAAATTAGGGAAACAATTGACAAATTAATCGCTAATGAAAACAATTAGTTGCAGCCCTACTGGCATCCTACACGGCCTGGCTGAGCCAATATCTGACTCATTTTATTTCTTATCTAAAAAGTGAACTATTTAAAGTAATCCAATTGCAGTTTCAAGCACTTTATCCCAAATCCAAAAACTGGATCAATCTGCAGTCTTGTTCAAACCTGCAGCACTTTGAAATGCTACAGGAACAGTTTCTGTAAGTCACTGAAAAAGAACTAGCTAACAGTGAATTGTTTATTATCGCAGTGAGCAGCTAAGTTAGGTCATTATCCTTGTTTAACTGCTGCCACAACAATTATAGCACATTAACTACAGAGGTTTGCCACCATCTATCATTCTAATTTGTTCTCCATGCGTCCATATTGTGAGAAGCTTCATCCGTGGAGTATTCTTAGAGCACACACTCACATGCTCCGCTTGCTGCCACATGGTTTTCTTTAACCACATCACAGATATATTCTGAGATTTCATCCTTTGCATGGAAATAATATGTGTATATGCATGTATACAGAACACAGATATAAACCTAGCCTTTGAATTGTGCATGAACAGTCGCCATATTGGTCCCGTCAAGACTGGCCTGTGAACCAGTCTAAGTGGGGAGCTGCAGTTCTTCTGGATAAAAAGCATAATGTTTACAGGTCTCAACCAATTTCAATGAGAAGTTTTTATATTCAAAGATTCATGATCCAGATGGACAAAGTAAGAAATTTAAAACTTTTTTTCCTACTCTGTGTAGATCACAGACCCTTAAATATAGGGTCACTGGAATTCAGTTGAGAGATGTAAACGTAATAGTGCTTTTTATCTAGAAAAAACGCAGCTCACCCATTTGCATGTATTTGTTCACAGGCCAGTCTTGATGGGACCAATATGGCGGCCACACTGATGTACCACATCTGGTATGAAAGAGGCATCCTCGAGAGGCTCAGCTGTTCACTAGCAAGGATGGGATGAGGTTCACCACTTTGTGAAAAACTGTGTGGGCAAATAGTCCCAACAGTTTAAGAATGTTTCTCAATGCAAATTGTCAAGGAATTTAAGGATTTAACCATCTCCAATCCAGAATATCATTAAAAGAGAATGCCTGTGACCACTGAGGTGGTACTGCATTAAAAACCCACATGAGTGTATAACATACATTACTACATGGGCTTGGGAATACTTCAGAAAAACTGTTGTTGGTAAAAAGGATTTGTTGCTGCATCTTCAAATGCAAAAGAGTTCAGGTACTAGACTGACCTTCCTCCAGTCTGGACCTGTCTCCCATTGAAAATGT
Source organism: Lutjanus campechanus (assembly GCA_027495735.1). Taxonomy (NCBI): domain Eukaryota; kingdom Metazoa; phylum Chordata; class Actinopteri; order Lutjaniformes; family Lutjanidae; genus Lutjanus; species Lutjanus campechanus. The sequence goes on from JAJHUR010103883.1 coordinate 28,325, forward strand.
GTGGTGTATTATGAAGCACAAAATACAGCGACAGAGACCCCCGGACTGTTGAGCAGCTGAAGTCGTATATCAAGCAAGAATGAGAAAGAATTTCACTTTCAGAACTTCAACAATTAGTGTCATCAGACAAATGCTGTTAAAAAAGACAAGGTGATGTATCACAATGGTAAACATGCTCCTATCCCATCTCCACTGGAACAAGTTGCAGACATCAAATTCAGAATGAGTGTATACTTACACAAAACAATAAAGGTACTAACAGCAACTTTATCTTGAAGGGAATCTCACAGCCGCTGTGTCAGTCAGCAGATTTTGGAGCGTGTGTGCAAAACTATTGTGGAAAGTGTTTTAACTTTTCATCTTCCTGCCCACAGCCACATAAACCATAGAGTTCAGAATAATCTTTGATGATTGTGACTGTGTCAATGGCAAACTTTTTTAAGCTCTGGAGAGTAGGACAAAGTCCTTCTGGGACTTAAACATGTATTTAAGAAGTCCTTCATCCAAAGTGTCACCAATAATCTAAAGAGATTGAGATAAGAGACACAGACATGACATTACATCAACTGTTTTATTCTACTCGATTCAGTTTTGAATATAGGTTGAAAAGTATTTGCAAATCATTCCATTATGTTTTTCTTTACATTTTACACAGCGTTGGAGCTGCAACTAATGACTATTTTCATAGTTGATTTATAGGTAGATTATTATCTCCATTAATCAATGAATAATTGTCAGAAAATAGAGAAAAATGTTCATCAGTTCCTCAGTTTCTTTGAGGAAGTCCAAGAGGAAGTCAAGTGTCTCTTTTTATCCACAACCCAAAGATGTGAGAGACGAGTAAAGAAACCACAAAATATTCACACGTCAGACGCTTAAGAGAGAATTCTGATATTTTTCTTTTTAAAAAATCCTCTGATGGATTAATCGATTATCAAAATATTTGGCAATTAATTTAGTAATCGGTTAATCATTGCAGCTCTACACAGTGTCAACATTTTTGGAACTGGGATTTGCAGACTTTACTTTTGTATTTTCAAATTACTTGTATTTTATATAGTTTGTCTTAACATCATTAACATTATTTTGTATTCATTTTAATATTTTTGATGAGCAAGTACTTATTATTTATAAATACTAGATACTTTTTTATGTATTTGTCTATTATGATGTCCAGTATAGTCTAATGTAGATAAATATAACGCAGACAGTGATGAAAAGTTAGGGGCAGAAGTGGTGAGTCAGTGGGGTGAATGGGTTTAACCACTGACGTTAGGTTAGTTCATTTCATTGACAATGAATTGAAGTGGACTATTGTTAAGGGACAGAGTCTGTCTGACTGGCTGTCACTGGATAATAACTAATAATGTACCGTTACAGAACCAGTGGGAAATAACAGCAGTAATGTTTCTGCAGCTAGCAGCTAAGTTAGCTCATTATCCATGTAAATGATGGGATATGTTAGCATATTAGCTCGAGCGGTTTGTCACTGGGACCGCTTGTCCTCCTCGAGCTGTGGTGACACGCGCTGCCCCTCAACACACGACACGTTATGACAACAGGAATAAGAGGAGAAGTCGTTACATGTATTATAACAGATACATAATGAGCATGACTAGCCGGCTGCGCTAGCGAGCAGCCATGGACAGAGTCAGTCTTACCAGCAGACGGATACCGTTAATTTCCAAGTTGACCTCAGTTCGGTCGCTGCTTCCTGCCGCCGCGGTGAACACCGAGCTGCTGATATACATGAGTCAAAATTAAACATGCCTGTGGACAGAACAGACGTTAGGTCCGCATTTTATCAGCACCCTGAGGGACAGACTCAGTGTCTCTCTCCCCTCCTCCGTACATGCTCCAGGCAGACTGCCTTTCAGTGAGGGTACCCGAGAGCCAACGTTACGTCCAGCAGCTCTGTACGGAGAAAACGTCACGCCAAACTCCATTTAAAAATATGGGTATTTAATTCCGCTTCGCCCATGAGGACTTGTACACAGTTGTTAGAGAGTTTTATATGATTTTAAGTATCTTTAATTCCAACTGGAAAAATCCGCATACAAGCAATTTGCCAAGCTCTGATTAAATGACAACTTTTTGTGTAGTTTCACTCACTGGTCGTCATACTTAACCAACTTTGACACCTCAAATATAGGGAGGAATTCTAAACAAAAAAAAAGGGTCAGTTTCAGAGACTATTTTTCTTGCATTTTGGTGACTTTTAAAGAAAATAATATGAAAATAATAAATGAATAACTGTTGTGCTGTTCTCAGGAAAGAATACACTAGAATAAACGAATATTCATTAGTTTTATTTCATTCATCAGTAAAAGTCTAAGTACTGATTCAGCCTCTTTACTGCAGTAAAAAGAAATGTCAACGTACAAGTAAAAAGTCACCCTTCCTTTGAGTTCTCAAGAAATACAGAATAATTCTCTGGCGTGAACTTGTGTAAATCTCTGGAATAAACTAATATTCATTAGGTTTATTTGATTCATTTATTTTTTTGTCCTGTCCCTTAAAGAAAATTGTCCTGCAGGTTTTATAAAATGCATGCCCCTTTTCTTTAAAATGGGAATTCTTCTTAGGACGTTTGATTTGGTGTACCTGTGCTGTCCAGATGAAAGCAGTAGACTTTTGGAGTCATAGATACAGTACCAGAAAACAGGTTGTGAGAGTGAAAAGGAAAGAAAAATTCATAAATTAGGAGAGATGTAAATGTAAATTACCTCTACACTTTGCTTTGCTTTTGAAAGATGTTTGCAGTTTTATCTTTGCTTTAACTGTTTTCCCCTCAGGTGATGTGGAATCATTGAACGTCCAGACGGCGGTCTCTCTGAAGTCATCAGGATTGTTGACAGTGACAAAGGGGATCTCCCGATCTCCATCACTTCTGAGGAGGGAGAGGGCGGTGAGGGAGAAGTAGCTCCTCGGATGATGAGGATGAGGAAGAGGAAGGTGAAGATGAAGAAACTGATGCAGGGGATGAAGACACAGATGATGTCCCTAAAAGAAAATTGACGTGGCAGATTTTACAAAATGCATGCCTTCTTCCTTTAAAACTGTCCTTGAAAAAGCTATGGTAGAGGATGCCCTTCCAGTGAGCAAACATTGTAAAGTGCCCTGTAGGGCATTGGTTCCCAACCTGGGAGCCTGTCTTCTTGGGGGCAGCAAAAATCACATGGGGTTACGTTACCAGAGGCTTTGTTGCTTTGAGGTAGTTGATGCCTCTGTGGTAGATAAACATTATAATGTAACCTCTACGGTGGCCAGTGTGCAAGAAAACATGACTTAGTGCCATACAGGCTGCCGTACATGGCTCTAAATGGTTAATTAAAGATGCAAATACATAACTAATTACATGATTACATAACAAAATTGTTTAAGTAAATGAATTAATATATAATTATACATTCAAATGCTTAAATACATGACAAAAAATATGTAATTAATGCTTGTCATCATATATAAATTAAATGACACATTAAATATATAAATGTCAAAGGGATAGTTCACCCAAAAATGAAAATTCAGTCATTATCTACTCATCATCATCCATAAATGCCTACATAATCAGGCTCCTCAGGTGCTCACTGACCTTGTGGTTCCACTTAGAGCTTCAGGCTCAGTAACACATGGAGCATCCAGTGGGAATTGTAAGATTCCTCTGTGTAAATCCTCATTTGGACAAACAGCTTTTTCTGTCCGTGGAATTAACATTTGGAATTCTCTACCTGTAGAACTCAAACTGTGTCCTGATTTAGATCACTTTAAACTCAATTTGAAACAGTTTTTGAAGAGGAATCAGTCATGCAGTCATGAATAATTTGGTGCTTCCTGTTCTATGGTGCTAATTATGTTTTGTAGTATGTATCTTGTGTTGTTCTGTATTTTTCATTGTTTGTACTTTGCACTGTTACTTGAGTTTTTGTTGCTGAGTCTTTTGTAACTTATGGCCCAGCTAGGGATGGGCATTGGAAATTAGCTTAGGCTATAAATGCTATAGTGTGTGGCATTGATCTATGCTACATACTTGTCCCTGTACAAATAAACATTAAATAAATAAATAAATCAGCATGAGGGTGAGGAGATGATGACTGAATTTTCATTTTTGGGTGAACTATCCCTTTAAATTTGTTTGTTTGTTTATTTATTATATTTTATTTTTTAATTTTTGAGCTTTTTGCCTTTATTTGGATAGGATAGCTGAAGATATGACAGGAAGGGGGGCAGAGAGAGGGGGGACGACACGCAGCAGGTGAGCTGCAGGCGGGAGTCGAGCCTGCGGCCACTGCAGAGGACTGGCAGCCTCAGTACATGGGGCACACACCCTACCAACTGAGATATAGGGGCGCCCCAATTTTTTGTATTGTTATACATTTGTATATTAATTCAGCTGTACATATATATGCTTTATAAACTGTTTTTATTTTACTGACTGAGTCAATAATAAGAAAAAGTTAGAACCACAGGTAACTAGTAATATTAATAGCAGTCGATCATCATGTAAATTTAACAAAAAAAACTAGACTACATTTTAATTTTACTTTAATTTTATACACTATGGTACTGTGGTGATTTTTAACTTCATTGTATGGATCACTGGTCCTCTGTAGAAGTTCAGAAGACACTGAATCAGGATTTATTAGGTTTTTAACATCATTACAAGTACCAAACTCTTCATATACCTTATGAGAAAAACTGGTGCTAAGAAATGTAAAGAAGGAAGCGAGTAACTGAAATGAAGACAGAGGAGTAGCGCTGAAGCAAATTTCTTTACTGAAACAAACAAATGAATTTTACAAAATGCTTGAATGATAATCTGGAAGTTCAGTTATTTCTCTTCAGGAGGAGACAACAAGGACAGACAGCTCCTCTCCTCAGTCAACAGGTAACATCTTAAAATAGACAACATGACATTTACACTTAACAGGCTTCTGTGAAAATACACATAGAACATGTTTTACAAAACAACGCAATAAAATAGAATAGAAAATCCCCCCCCTCCCCATGTACAACTCTATTGATACTTTATGAATAAAATAAATTCATTCTCCACTGGACTGATGAAAGCAGGGTCTCTGAATTGGCAAACCGCTGGCTAGAAAGCTAGCGTCCCTCTGTCTGCAGTCTCACACCACAGCGAGAACAAGTTCACAGGCGAGCGATGACGTCTGAAGGCCACCTTGTTCAGCTAACGAGTGCAAAGAGGGAGAGCCGCACAATCCAGAAGACATTTTTATAAATGTACAATTAACATTCTAAAACAGATTTAGAACAAATTAGCAATGGCAGCACACGACTATTCCAATGTCCTCGCAAACCGGACTTAAATAAAAGTGCAATGCACAGCTTTCAGTAGAAGAGTTAGGAAACAACTGGGTATACAACGCGCTTTAAAAATCTGAATGGGTTCTTTAAAATTCATCTATATAAAAAATAGAACGTACATCAACAAGCTCAACCTCCGCAGTGTTACTGCGCACTCCTGTCTCAACGCAGAGGCGACTTTCTCAAAGCACCTTAATAAATAGGCTGGTAAAAACAAGTCGACATGGAAAAGCTCTATTCAGTTCTACCACACTGAATGCGAAGGAATGCAGTTCATAGTTACAAACAAACAGGAGACATAATCAGTGGTTTCAATGGCATTGCTCCCACTTAAAGAAATACTTCATCCATATATTATTGGTTTTGTATGCATTTGTGTCAGCGTGTAGTTTAAACTGTTGGGGGAGGAGAGTGTGAGCAGTTTCTTGACATACTGAGTTTGCAGTTTTCCACTCCTGTTCATAAAATGTGCAAAGCAGCAAATCAAAGCAAATTTATTTTTGCCGTGTAAAATGTAAATGTCTGCTTAATGCTACACAATTGTGTATTAGAGCCATTGTAGGTAAAACAAATTTTAAAAAAAAATACAGAGCCGATGGAGGGGAGTAATAGTTCAAGAAAAATCTTTCTGAGATGAAAACAACTCTCATACATTCTCATACATTTTCTTGCAAATTTACCACTTTAATCTCAGATCTTCAAGTTTTTTATTCTTCTTATAAATCTGTGAATTTTTTCTCGGAAATTTGCCCCTTAAGTCTCACAGAATATTCTTTTTTCTCCCCCTTATAAATCTGTGATTTTTTTTCTTGTAAATTTATCACATTGATCTCAGAGAATATTCAAGTTTTGTTCTCATAAACCTGTGATTTTTTGTGTGTAAATTTACCACTTTAATCTGAGAAATCTCAGAATTTCTCCTCCCTCGGCTCCATTTTTTTTTTTAACCTAATGGCCCTAATGCGTCATTGTACAATACAAAACTTATTCACACTTTAAATGTCAAAATGATGTATTTTAGAATAATCTCAACTCTTGCGAGTGGACCTTTTTAAGATTATTAAATAAAATGATGCTGTTACACGACAGATACTAAGGTCATGAATGAATGCCCTGGTTAACCATGTTTTCCAATCATCATATTTAAAAAATATGTTTGTTTAAATAGTGTTTTAAACTCTCAAATATTGATATTCACTTCAAAATGCAGTAATGAGCAATATATACCGATTAATGCATATCTGAACAGATTTCTCATGTTTCCTTTAATCTTTGATCAGTTCCTGCTTACAATAACATTTTTGTCAATGAGATTATGTCATTTAGGCAAAGTTATTGTATCGAGACATTTAACATGTTTTTTTGTGTGTGTGTGTTTGTTTGCTGTTATCAAAAATCTACCTGTAACTTCACTGTTTCACATCTCTACTGTTTTTTCGTGAACAATCTCAAGTACAAACATTCTGTGCGTCCTTCCAGGCCATCAGAGGCAAGTAGCTAACGGATACAAACGTTTTGAGTGAAGTATTCCTTTAATTCAAGGATGATAGCAGTGCAGTTTTGATTTCTGATTTGCATGTTGACAGATTCCAAAGACTGTGGCTTTATAAACTCATGTTAGGAAAAATGCTTGTTTGAAAGGTTTGTTAAAGCTGATGAGACTTTCAGCACGTAAATGATGACTGACGAGGTCATGGGCGCGTTTAGCCTAGCCTAGCCTCTGCTACTGTACCTGACCCATTGAGCACCTTTCTGGTAGAATACAAGACTATTTTCTTTGAGTTAAGATACATAGACCTGTGTTGGCTTGGTTAGTTTCAAATAAAATTAGCTGAGAAATACTTTCTGACTGCAAATAGACAGGCAGTGTCCAGTAGGAAGAGCAAAAGAGATACAAGGCAGCAGATCAATCAAATGAAGCAAAAAAGTGTTGTTCAGAAAATGTGGCTTTGTCTTCCAGTGCAGCTTTAAGGCCTTATTTATTTTACTTTAAATTATGTTTATATGGTGCAGATTTCCCAAATAAAATCGTGTTCAATCAATCTAGCGTGGCAGACTAGAGTCCTCAGAATATGTAGCCTGGCATGTACCATTTTTAAAGCTGAAATAAAGTCAATTTGTTGATGACTTAATCAACAGAAGATTTAACATTCATAGTTTTAGTTATTTTTAAAAATATTTACTGGTTCCAACTTCTCCAATGTGAAGCTTGCTGCTTTTGACTGTTGTATATTATTCTAAACTGAATAAGACCCGAATAGTAAAAATCTTGAATATGTCTGTTTCGGCTCAGGGAAAGCATGATGAACATTTTCCACTGATCAGTCCCTCCAGGAAGTTGCGATGTTGCAAATAATTAACGCAAATTCAACCGATGTCTGTGACTTCTGCACAATCCTGCCATTTTGTTCGATCACTGCAACTCTTCCGCCAGTTTGAACCGATCATTGTTCCCGCGGGTTCTACCAATCATAGCGGCACAAACGTCTTACATGTACCTATCTTCATGACTCAGTCTTTTATTTACCATTTCTTTGTTTGTTTTGTTTGTCATTGACACTGTGCCCTTTTAACATTTTATAATTTTGTGCTTGGTGTTTAGACTGAGTTTTTAATGAATTATAGATTAAAAAAAAGAAATTGCACCGGTTTTTATTAAAAAACAAAGGTGCAGAGAAATCAGCCATTTTGGACTGTAACAATCCCAAAAACAGCCTGTAAGATCCTGGAGGGACTGACTAATTTCTGAAACTGTCGACAAAACCAGAAGTCGATTATTCAACAAAATAACTGGCAGATTGACAGATAATTAAAATATTTGTTAGGTGCGGCCCTGAAAGTTTTTTGATCATTCCAGGACACTGTTTAGTAAATCATTTGTACACAGATTAATTATTAAATTAAAGAGCAGAGAGGACAGGAACTAAAGGAATAATTACAGGCTGTTAATTTGAAAGAATTAATCTGAGGTCTAAATATGAGGGTACAAATGAAGCAAAACTTTGAAACTCTGATGCCTGTCGGCTCTGTATCGTAGGCACTGATGGCAGCATGTCCTTAAACTCAGGTAAACACTCCAGTGGCAGTGTTTATTGAAATGTCAAGTACAGAGCAGTTACTTTAACATTACTGTAGTTTAAAGTTTTTTAAAGGTGCCTTACTATCACAATGCTACTTTACTGAACAAATGCCATTTTTATATATTGCTTCCTATTGTTCCATATTGTCCTGTCAGGGCTGGACGTCAGCCTACTGCACTGGGTGTGAGTCCTATGGAAACACTAACATAAAAAACACTGTTTCCTTGATGGCAGTCAAACAGAATTCTTTTAGACTGAACAGAGGTGGATGAATTTAAAAGTTAAAAAAAACAGTCCGAAGTGGGTCCTGAAGGAAGTCATGTGGAGCTACACTCTGTCAGTGGCTAGCTGCTAAGTTAAGTTAAGGTACAGTGAGCACAGTTCAGTCTGTCAGTGCTGCTGGTGTGTGGGTGAGCAGACAGGGAGTGAGGCGGGGGGGGTTACTCCATGATGGCTCTGTAGATCACAGGCTCGATGTAATCCCCCCTGTAACGTGAGTTGATCACTCTCTGTCTCTTTGATTCCTGGATGATCTCCTTCTCCTCAAAGATCCCATCAAACCTCATGTCTGACGCTTTCGACTGCAGAGACACACACGTTGAAAATTCAAACTCACTCTTTGTTAAGTGGAACACTCGGTATAGTTGGTGGAACAACGTGGAGTCCATGTGTGTGCTTTGGGCTGAACTTACCAGTCTGGATTTGACTCTCTTGGGGAGTTCCTCATCCAGAGTGTAGACATCATCTCTCTTGGCTGTTAGCTGCGACCCGTCCTCGAATTCCACCTGCAGTCCACACATGTAGCAACATTATAGTCATCACACAAAGACAGCTCAACTGCACAGTTTCAATTTATGCTAGAGCTGCAATAATTAATCAATGAATCGATTATTAATCAAATATTACATTGATCGGCAACTATTTTAATAATCAGTTCACTGCTTTGAGTAATTTTTTTAAGTAAAAAAAAGTCAAAATTCTCTTGATTTCAGCTTCTTAAATGTGAATATTTTCTGGTTTCTTTACTCCTCTCTGACAGTAAACTGAGCCGCTCTAATGATCTGATCTTATCTTTGAGTTGTGGACAAAACAAGACATTTGAGGACGTCATCTTGGACTTCGAGAAACACTCACCATCAATATTTTTCAACATTTTATGGACCAAACAAGTAATTGATTAATGGAGAAGTAAGTATTTGTCTTTAGTTACTTCCTACCTCTGCTTCAAACAAACAAACAAACATCTTACCAGGTACATGTGGACGGCATGAGCTGCCACAAATTTGGCCCCGTATACCAGGCCGTCCGTCCATCGTACCTGAACCACTTCACCCTGGGGTGGAGGTCCAAGCTGAGCACAGTCTCGACTCTAACAGACCAAACACACATCACAGAGTTCTGAGCAAACTAAATAAAGACACAGATTATACATCGTGACATGTGTGCAGTGTTAGAATGGATTAAAACATTCACAGGTGCCTCTTTTTCTTATTCACAAGATTTTTACAACCTGCATGTGGTTTTTCTTTTCTTTTGATTTCTCTTTTGAATGACAAGACTGAAATAAATTCGTGAGTCCTACCACGATGTCTTCGGGGAAGAGATTGTCACTGAAGGACCCGTCATCGAAGTTGACTTCATAGAACGTCTCTTTAGACAGCTGCACCACATCACACTGGTAGTACCGGCCGTTCTTGTGCTTGCATATCACCTTCTGTCCCACAGTCAGCTCATGCATGGCTGCTTTATTGCGCTGTCAGAGGACATACAGGATATCACAGTTAGACTTACTAATGTTGGCTGGAAAATGCTTCAGTAGTCTCTGACATTCGGGGCACTTTAATGTAACAGAACTCAACAGTGCTCTCGCTGCTGTACAGACAGTGTGAATAGTGTATCTCCAGTTGACAGTAAGTCCTTAAAGAAGAGATTAGCAGACCTTCAGAGGGTCCTTACCTCAATCTGAGTGGGGCCTTTGTGTCGACAGCAGGTAACGTGAACCACAAACGGCCATTCATCTGGCTGCATGAGGACTCCAGCAGCCTGGGCACAGGTGGGGTGGTAGGCAGTGGGACAGCGGCCATGAGAGCACTGCACGCAGCAGCCAGACGCCTTCTTCATCCGCTTCTTACAGTAGTAACATTTCTGTCAGAGGTGAAAACACAGGAGCTGGGGATCAGAAAACTGCACTGGATGAAGGTGAAGCTAACATAAAAGGAGCAGTATTAGTCTGAGTGTAGCTCAAGACTTGACACACATCCTGCTAGATCAGCTGGCCCAGATTTTACAGATCAGAGGGCTGAAAATATTCGTTTAGTTTACAGTCTGTCCTCATTTTAGTTCAGTGGGCTGCAGCAGTACTGAGAGGACCAAAGTTTGGGATGTACACATATAGTTCATGCTCAAATAGTGGCTGGGGCCTTTATTTATCTCATCAACAGAGAGAACCAGGCCTTAAAAAAACAAACTTACAAACTTTTACTTTTATTTCTGCTAGGGCTGCAACTAACGATCATTTTCCTTATGCCTGTATTTGTTCACGTTGGCTGGACTCAGCCTTTATTTGAACAGCAGCTTCCAGTGAAGAATGGAACAGAAGCTCATCAACAAAAGTGTGACTGTTGTTTGAACTCACCAGTTTAAATCTCTGCAAAGGGATTCCACTTAAATCCACAGGACTTCTTTCAGTGATGTTGACAAAGCGTGCCTCCAGCACAGCCACCGCACACAGCACATGTACCCACCTGCAACACACACACACACACCCACAATGTAATGTTTGTGTTACGGATGTTAATGATTAATTGCTGTTTAGAGATTCTCTGCTCACAAATGTATTAACCGACTATGTATGTTTTGTGTAACATTTCTGTGAGGCTCACAGGTTTTGCCACAGTTTGCTCTGATCCGTTAGTTTAGAAATGGCAGTAACTGTGCCCCATTTGACATTGTTTTGTTTAGCGGCACTATTTGTTGAAAAAGGACTGGTGCACAATAGTCTTTAATTTTCATCACGCTTTAGTTGCAATCTTTTTTGGTCACTTTACATTGTTCGCTTCATTCAAACCTGTTTATTCTTTATCCTTTAATAAAGTTCTTTCATAAATTAGATAGTGTGGATCAGCAAATTACCTCTAATTGTTACAACTATCCCCAGCTAAGTAGATTGTAACAGTGGAGCTGTTTTTACACCCACACAGTCATAATCTGTGATTGTGTATAAGATGTTTTCTTTGTAGTAAACAAATATAGATACTGTGTAAACAGTTACTGGTGCTCAAACAAAAAATGTTACTACTGTCTGTCCCCTATATTGTCTCTTCCTATCATATAAGAATGAATGCATTAGTTATCACTGATACATCATTATTTGGTTAGGACTGGTGCACGAGAGAAGCTGTTTACTATTCCAGGCCGGAATAGCTGTTGTGTTTGCCAGTTTCACATTAATTAAAGTTCAGAGTATTGTCAAATGTTGAATGAGTTAGTGACTGTTTATGAGTTATAAGAAATCATTAATAATCTTATAGAAGATGCAGATGTTTATAACTGCTAAACTGAGCCAAATGTTTATGGAGTTTGGCAGGCAGTGAGTCAGGCAGTCACTTAACTTTAAGTCCAGAGTGTGTTATTTCACAGCAGGGGACTTCTGTTTTCAGGATAACAGGCTTAACTTTACATTGACAGACAACTGACAGAGCCATAGTCACAGTTGATCAGCTTACAGTGGAGGACTCATCCTCATGTGTCATCACTCATCCTCAACTACATCAATTTCAACACCTCCCAACTGTTGTAAAAGGTGTTGAAATTGATGTAGTTGAGACATATAAATATCTGGGTGTTGTCCTTGACAACAAATTGACCTTTGAACCCCATGCTGATTTTACCTCAAAAAAAGTCCAACAGAGACTTTACTTCTTGAGGAAAATGAACTCCTTTAATGTTTCCACTGAGATGATGACACTCTTTTATAGGAGCTTCATTGAATCTGTTTTAACTTTCTGTTTTATTGC
>JAJHUR010103884.1:0-10511 GCA_027495735.1 Lutjanus campechanus
GTAAAAATGTTATTACAATATCAGTCAGAATATTTTATTACATTATTGGTCAAGTTATTACATTATTGGGTTTTATTACATTTTCGCTTGAGTTAAGTGCAAATTTTATTACATTTTCAGGCGTTATTACATTTTCAGTAAATTATTACATTATTGGGTGCTACACACCTATTTATTAAATGGAAAATACAATCGTACACCTTCTGAATCCAAGTTTCCTTCTTTTACCAAACTAAGACAACTTTAATTGCCTTGTTTAATTCACCGTAAAAGACACTTTATTAAAACTTGAAACCCCACAGATAAAATAAAACTTACCAAAACTATCTTGATTAGTTTTCCCACTGTTATAACAGTCACCAACTCTGGTCAAAATGAATCCTTAATTGACCATGTTAGATGTGAAAATATTCCCACTTGATTCGGGCAAAATGTCATGTCGGGCTGGTAAATCTAGCAACTCACTTGCTCAACCAGGCAAGCGCTCAGTTTATTATCATATTTAGCTGAATATATTTGGTTTTGGACTGACAAAACAAGACATTTGAACACATCATGCTGAACTTTGACTCTGAGCAGTGGCTCTCGCTTTTTTTTCAGAGGCAAAGTAAAATGACAAAAATCTGGCAAAAAGATCGCTGGAAAACCCCCCAAAACAACTGGCCATGGTCTGTCACGGTCAGTGGCGAAGTCTGATGATATTTTTAATTTGATATAAAAAAAATCCTTGTGGAATGAGGACCAGGATAAATTCAGTTTAATTTTTGAATACAGTTATAAAAAGCAACACCAGTGTATGAAATCTAATTAAGTTCATGACTTATTTCCATCATGGTCGCTGATGTTCCTGATGGCAACATTCATCATGACTGCAAATGAAAAGCCTTTGCAGATGGATTTTTTTCACTGATGCAATAACCAATATTTAACTGCTTCTTATGGCCAATGCCGGTAATATGACCTTTAGTTTATGCACACTTGAAGGTAAGAAAGGCTACAATGTGGAGAGCAAAGATGGATTATTTAATGTTTCAACCAAACCAAATCTACTGTAACTGACATTAGAATGACAGAAACAAAGAACACTTATGACTCTTCAAAAGTTCATTTAATCAAGTAAAGGTCATCAAAACACCTCACAAACATATTTTGGCTTTTTATATATCATTTACCTAACTATTCAAATTGAAATCTTTGGCATATTAGTGTAAATTATATTCAGCAATTGTAACATAGTTTTAGGCAAACAAAATTTATTCTGTGAGTTTGGCCTGAGTCTTGTCGTTCCTTTGTAAACACTGGATTGTGTAGTTCAGTTTCACTTTCTTACAGCCCTAAACACACTCACATAAGACTAACACAAGATATTTGCATCAGAATGACTGTAGATGTGTAGCGTTTGTCGTGGTGTTGACTGTCCAGGCCCTCAGGGAGCGGCGGTCTGTCAGCAATTTCTTTGTGCAGCCCTGTCCCCCCTCCAGGTTCATAACTCTGGCCCTTCCGTCTCAGAATTCTGGGATCAGAGCCCCTGTTATATTCGAGACCGGATAAAAGACTTGGCTCTTTTCTTCTCAATTTTTGAGATTTAGCATGCATTCTTACCATCGTATGAAATAAGATTACTCTGAATAATGAGGGGATTGTTTCACAACATTTTATGTTAGGATTTGATGTACGTTTTTAGGGACAAGTCTCAAAAGAAAGAACTTGCTGCCAAGCATATAAATTAATTCTGAGCTGATCTGAAGTGAAATGATGTGAATGACATGTTTTATTTAAAGCTTTTTACTTCTATTCTTACCTTCTCAACCCTTTTTTTCCCCCACCACAGCTCTGTAGTGTTCTCACTGTTCATTTATCAGGATTCATGTTACATCATTGAGAACCTCAGGGGCCTCAGCTACTCTAGAGGCCCCATGTTAACCCTGTCTACAGAGTAAGTCTAGTAAGCAGGCTTGTGTGAAAAGTGGTGGCTGAAGCCATTTACACTTCATGGGTAAAGCATCTGTAATGTCACCTTTCGATTGGGGGGTGTTGACAGGATGTTTTTAATCCTAAATCAGCAACCAACATTGCTATAAATTGTGTCAATCAAGCAAATACACCTATCAGATCTAATATCTTCATGAAACAAGAAACATTTCCCATGGGCACTGTTTCCTTTCAGGATAGTGAGACACAAATAGAATGAGCATTGTGGATTTTATTTCTTATTTTTTACAGTGGATTTTTTCACAGATAGCTGATATCTACTTTACTTACCTAAAGTCAACTTTTTACTTGTGCATATTAGGGATGTGCACAATTAGTTGACTACACGATTAAACATCACCACCCTTGCTAGTCGACGCCAGAAATACCAGTCGTTTAAACTGTTTATCAACATTTCATTCATGGACAACGCCAGTTAATTGTTGCCTCTATGATGTTTTACAGCTGCCCGCCACTAGTCAGGGCTGCGTCTCTGTCAGACGGCAGCCCCTCTCACCGTACACCGTAAGCGCGTATGCCCCGATGGCCCAGGCAACCCCAGATGTTTTTATCAGCAAAGTGGGACAGATGACAGCTTATAAAACCAGAGCAGTTTGGCACTGTTTTAATCTAGAAAATGGAAATAATGTTGAATGTAGACTGTGTCAGAATAAACTGGTATATAATCATTCGACTGGAGCAACATGTGACCACATTCAGCACAGACACGGACATTAACCTGCAAGCAGAGCAGCTGCTGCTGCTGCTAGCTCTGCTAACGTTATTTAAAGTGCGATTTGGCGATTGTAGACTGTGATTAACGGCTTCAAATAGCTCTTAATACGCACAGTATTTTTGGACAGTGTTTAACATTCCAAATGAATAAATTATACTCAATTTTAATGCTTTCTAAGTGCTTTCTTACTGTCAGACTATTCGACTTGTCTAAATTAAATTTTGCATTTAATCAACAGGGAAATTAGTTGCTAGGAACATGCTTAGTCCATATATACAAATTCTTGTATTGCGTTTCCAGGTCAATCCCATTCGTTTGGTGATGAGCAATCACATTGGTGTGCTTACACTGTGCTTGTTACACACACCTGCTCATATGCAGTCAAATGATGTTGTTGATAGGAGATAGTGGAAGCAGATGGTCCACTGGCCAAGGGTGTTGTAGAAGAAGATATTTTATTTCTTCTTATTTTTATTTTCATTTTGTATAGTTCTTTGTCCTTGAGAGTCTCTGCTGAGAGTCAGGTTGTATTTGCATTCATTCACATACCAGTGTAAATGAATCCTTTGTTGTATTGTGGGGTGAGTCCAGTTGTCCCCTGAATTCACACCTTACCTACCCCCAACTGCTATTCCTTTTGTAGTCTTGACCTTATAGTATGAGCTATATCCTTCCTCAACCCAAAAACTCATTGCCATTATAATTACAGATTTCCATTTTGGTTTTCCCAGACGCATTCCCACTGGTTTAGCACCTAGGTCACATTTGGGTTCAGGAAGCCTGTTTCCTGAACCTTCTAGTGAATTTAGCATTCTTATCCTCCTGTGATTTCCTGACCAACTGTATTTAACTGCAACAACAACCTGACTCCAGCAGACAGTACCATGCCACCGTGCCGTGAGGCTGTCTCCGCTGCGCAGTGAATAAAGCTCATCTAGAACCAGCCAAGATCTTGGACCTGAAAGAATCTTTTTCTTCAACAATATGGCGTTGTCGGCAGGACACTAACCCTGGGCTAAGGAGATCTGTTGACTGGATGGAGTGATCCTGAATATCAGTAAATGGCGCCAAATTCAAAAGGGTAAGGAAGAGATGTGTATAAGAGACAGTTCCTCTGCATGCTTTCATCCTCCCAGCTGAAAGTGTGTATTGTGTGTGTGTTGGACAGCGGCTCAGCCTGGATGGGTTTAGCTGGGCTCATCAGGGGCACTAAAACACCCTGATGTAAGAGGTGGTCATTTAGTGCTCTGCCTAAAATAGCGATTCTGTTTGGGTTTTTTTGTTTGGGCGTGTGTGTCTGTGAGGTGTGTGTGTCTGTGTGGTGTGTATAAGAGAAAACGAGAGGGAGAATGGGTCCCTCAGGCCATCTGTGTTTGGATAGCCTGGGTCTGATGAGTGTGTTTTGGAAGACTCATCTGAACGCATTGACCCAGTAAAAAATATTCAGATGGGACAGAGCTGAATTTCTCTGTATATGTTAATGTGTGTGTGTCTGTGTGTGTGTGAGTATGTGACAGAGAGTGAGGGTGAATAGTAATGTGCTTGAGTGTATTTGCATGGTTCCTGTATTTCCAGACACCACCCTGAACAAAAAGCTATATTTTTGAGCTATCAGTTCCACGCTGTGAAATAAAGTTCACCTTCTGCATAATTGGCCTCACTTGCCTTCTACCTTAAGGGACTTTCTATTAAAATCCCACCATTTGTTTACAGGTGATACCAATGAACTGGTGACAGCACTGATCATGACCATGGTTTTTCCAGCCTCTGGTTCATTTCTTCACAACATAAGCGGCTCTAGAATGGTGCATTCATTGCAAATAAGAACAAAAACACTGTAAGCAGACAGAAACAAGTGAATGCAGGCAGGCAGGAGAGACTGAAAAGGAAGAATAGAGGCAACAAGAGAGAGCATTATATATAGAGAGAGAGGACTCAAAAGAAGGGATATCACAAGATTTGGAAAAGCTTGTAAGGGATGAAGCCACTGATAGAGGGAGAGAGGTACAGTCAAAATGGAGAAGAATGAAAAATATATAGTAGAATAGCAAAGTGGGGGGTATTCCAAAAATTGAAGTGGCTTTTACATGAGAAGGAAAGAAGGTGTGAATAATGGAGATTAGTGGGTGGAAAGCTTGAGAGGGAGTGAGAAAGGAAGGATGGGATGAATGTGCTTCTGATTTTTCTGTCATATAGTTATTTACATTTGAATATTTAAAACTGTGTTGAATCCCACCATATTATTACTTTTTGTATGTGTGAATATACACAACAGATCCATTCCTCATTCATTCATTATCTAAAAAATGCTGAGAAATCAGATTAGATCTTCCACTATATGGTAATGAAAATAAGTTTTAGATTTCACAAGATTGTAACTGACTCATGATGATTTTAGATGTTAAACACATGGAAGACGTGTGCTTGTACATCAAGCTTGATATCACAAAGTTTGTACATTTAGGTTATTACTTGTAAACTCTGTTTTGCAAGACGAACATTCAGCTGGCTCTCTGTTTGGGTCAGCTTTGCAGAGCCTTTTATTTCTCTTTGCAGAGGACAGAATACAAAGCATTAAGGATAGTTAAACTGCACATAGTGTTTTGGTGCTCATTTATGGAGTTGGCTTATTGTTCCCTCGGAGCATGTAAAATTAACGACCGCTAAAACAAAAATGTACATATTTCCAAAACTAATAGACCCGAATTTGCATTTTGGAAAAAAGTACGCATTAAGTGAATAAATAGGAAAAATTAAACTTGTGAGCACTGACCAAAGTTCAAAAATTACAAATTTAATTTACAAATTTAATTTTAGAATCTGCCAAAAATCTTAACTCAGGGTTTTCTTGTAAGTTTTTGACTGAAGCATAAAAGTTCATTTTAGACCTTAGAAACAATAGTTAAACAGGGTTAACTGCTTTTTTAAAGCTGGACCCTATATTTCCATGTTTTTTTCTCAAAGTGGGGACAACAGTTTTTGAAACTGGTCCAGTACTGAGGGAGAGTGCTGCAACCAGCAGAAGTGAAACTAAGCAACGTAATGCTCTGGACAACTGTGAACCGTCCAAGTACGTCTGCTAAGGGTTCTTGTTTTTGCAGCTGATAGGCTCAGAATTTTATTATACTGTATGTCTGATGAGTTTATGGAAAAGATCCCTACAGAAATAGACCTTTTGTTTACAAATAAGATTTTTTTTTTTCACCAGAAACAATTGTTATTGCTCTCACCAAACTCACCCTCCCTTTACAGAAATACTATTTTTATCATTGTAAAACACAGACTGCATTCAAACACAAGTGAAATAAAAATGAAACTCTCAAAAAACATGTTGGTCTGTGTTTTCATGGCTAAAGCAATAAGCAACTTGTTGAAATAAGCCTTTTATTCACCGTGTATACAAAAATATTCCAACTGTTTTACCAACTATAGGCCTGAGTGATAGAACAGTGGCAGTATGTATCAGCGATTGACAGTCATCAATAGCAATAAGAAGGTAGTTTGATAAAATATTTGATAGTTTCACTTAAATGCATTAAATGCAAACCACCATGAAAGCATGAAATGAATGCACCCTGACTAAAAAATACTTAAGTGGAAGCAGTATTTTTGAAAGGAGGGCGTTAAGATGTTCTTGGGGCCCATTTGTGGTGAGTTTACACCAAAGATTCACAATGAGACAAGTTGAAACTTGCAACTACTCTTACCTGCTAAGGAATCAAACTAAGCTTCTCAGGCACTCATCCTTTGATGAAGACTGCGAAGACTGAGATTTCAGTTGAGAGCTCTGGAAAAAGGTAGTGAGTTGATCTTGAGTTGATTGAACAAACATGCTGATTGATGGAACACAACAGTCTTAAATACATTATCATTCTTCTTTTCTTCTTCCCGTCTTTCAACTTTGTGCAGAGCCGCCATGTATCTTGATTCTCCTCTTACCTTGCATATAGAATGGAAATGTTTCCATTTAGCTGATGCTAAGCAAAATTATCTTTTATTTTTCTGGCTGCAGTCATTGCATCCTGACTCAGTCGTAGCAGTTGTTGTTGTCGATATGAATTTTTCAAACCCTCCCTTTGTCCTCAAGTTGTCAATTCTTAATGTGTTTTTCTAATCCTATCCAAAATTGTGGGTGCCATTTCCAAAAACACAGACAACATAATTTATGTCCTTAGTATTTGAATGGCTTTAAAACATTACATCAGGGACTGGAGCCTCTGCCAGTGAAGACTGATTGAAAGGCGGGGTGACACATTCTTGGACAGGTTGTCTCACAACCATCGGGCACAAAGCGTCATGCATAAAGATATACAGACCACATTTACATCTCTTTGTGTCTCACATTTTTCATTTCCTCTCAATTCTCTTTCACAATAATCTAGTTCTCTATAGATAACTCTCTCGTCTAATATTCTTCTAATAAATGTTGATGTCGAGGAAACTCACACAAAGAGAAAATTGGCTTGGTCTCAAAGGAGACTTTGTGAATATGTGAAACGTATTAACATTTTGTGGGTTTCTGCCAAGCTGAAATAAAAGGTCCCCTTGGGCGCTGTTGTCCCTGGGGTCCCTGAGGTGCCCAGGAGCAGTCTGGCTCTGCTTATTAAACTAGAAGTAATTCTATATGCAGACATCCTGGAGCTCTGAGGCGACCTCAGTGAGTGAGATCAGTGAGTTTAGGTCAACGTGTACACATCAGTGTTCAGAGGGTTGAACACAAACACACACACACACAGAAGACGACTGTTAAAACGAGCACAGAAGAGACAAAGAAAGGCAACAGTGTATTCTTAGACTGTGTGTGTGTGTGTGTGTGTCTAAATCTTGTGGCACAGTGTGACCTTGAAAGGCTTCCTGCAATCTAAGTGGTTCTGAGATACTGAGTTTTACATTGAAAGCTCATTTCTGCTTCAAATTTGACAGTTCCCACTTGTAACACATTAGAAACAACAATGACATTACTTACTTAGACTTATTATTTTTGAATATAAAATTCCAGGGAAACCAGGAATGCCGGAACCCAAAGGCAGACTAGAGGGCTAAGCAAGTGCCGTTCAAATGATAATTTAATGAACAACATGAAAGTACAGCTTATGGATCGTCAGGCAGGAGCAAATCAAAACCAATGAAGGAGTCTGGTGAACACAAACAAATGCAGGGAACAGACAAAATCCAAAAATCCAATAAACAGTCAGACAGTCCAAAGTCCAACAAGTACAGTGAAACACTGGGAAAGGTTTAAACTGACATACGTAGATTAACTGACACTGAGACAAAGAAACAAAAAGACTAAATACACAAAGAACTAATTAACACAGGTGATTCATAACACCGGTAGAAGACAAGAAGTGAAATAACCAAGAAACACAAGAAAATAACTAAATAAAGCTGATGACAGTTCTGTTGTCCAAACATGTGTTTCTGTCTGATCCTGATCCAAGAGCAAACACAATTCAGGCATTCAGTGATCATAAAGTTCAAGCGAAGATTGCTAAAAAAAAAAGAGGAATTTTGCCGTGACTGAATTTAGTTGGTACCACTGAGTACTAATTCACATTAAATCAATCAGCGGCAAACCTCGATACCTGGGAGCACATCTAGACAAGAGAGTATCAGAATATAGAAAGAGAGTTTTATTTTATTTTATTTTACGAATTCTTATTTATAATGACAGAGGGAGTGCAACATTAGAGTGAGCAGCAGCTTGTTTAAATCACAGAGCAAAGTGACTGAGTCAGGGTAATAGCAAGCTGAAAGCAGTTGCAAGTGTGGTTAAAATTTTTAAAACTTGACCAAGACAACACTCATGACTGTCGACATAATGTGAAATGCAAAGCTAGCGACATGTCTAAACAAACACAAAATACAACACATCTAAAGGCTAAAGAGTGCACTGCTTTCATAGCCTGAAAGCTAAATCCCCCAGAAGCAGCTAATGTTAGCGTGCCTACAGCAACTTAACCCTCCATGGATAACAAAACTTTAAATGAGGCATCGACATCTTCAGGTGATTAATGAACTTGTAGGATAAGTTGTAGTTGGTGATAACTTGGCTTCTGTCATCTGTATCTTGGTTGACAGCATTTTTACTAGCATTAGCCAACACTCAGCCACTGGCTGCATCTGAAACTCCTTAACAACATGATATTTAGTATGCTAAAAAACTGTGTGAGATTTATTAGTATGTTTGTATGAAACCAGTTTTTGTGAATTGCAGATTATTAACGGGGTGCAGTTTGAGAGGGAAGGAAGGATTTTTATTTTCTCTGCTGTGTAAAATGCTCAAAATAAATAGTTAAATATTCAGAATAATTAACAATGTTGATATTTGGAAGTTTGGACTTATCTTTGACCATACAAATTATTTTTTTTGGTTATTACAGAGTGTAAAGTACTAAAAAAGGTACAGTTGAGTACCAGTATGGAAATCCAGGTACCGATATTGATTCAAATGTAAACAGTACCCTACCCTACTGATAGTAAATTAGAAAATTTCTTAATAACTGTTTGATAGTTTTGTAATTCAATAATAATGACTGTCACAAAAACATTTTCCAGCACAGCAGTGTGTGGAGTAGCAGTTCTACTCAGTATCATGGCAGTGTCTGAAAGACCAAGAAAATCCATAAATGTAGGAGGTGGGATGGATGGATGGGTGGTCAAACAAACTGTACTGTCACACAAAGTCAAACGGGTTTAGTTCCTGTGTGAGACCAACAATCAGTGTTGACGGTTTTAAGGAAGTGTTAGTTTTTTGACCCAAACCACACTCCTCTTTTGAAACCTAACCAGTTACTTTTGGTGTCAAAACCTACCCAAGACCTTCATTTTGACAGTCTAACTGGATGTTGTATATTATTATATTGCTATATTATTATTTCTAACTTGACCATGGAATGAAAACAAGATGAGATGAGACATTAGTTTGAAAGTAGTACTGAAAAGTGAAAATTTATCTCCTTTCTAATTTCAGTAAAGTGTTGTGACTATTTTGCTTTTGGTTGCTTGCCTGCCTCAAAATGACTGTTTCCTCATTGTTGTGATGATACTTGTAAGGGTTGGTGACCTTAATGCATTGAGATAGCTATAAATAATGAACATGTTTTACTCATAACTTGTCATTTGGATAACTCCACTTATCAGTGACCTTCTCACAGACCGAACACGACACACTGGTGACCCCTGACATTTCCTGTAATGACCACCAACGTGTTAGACTGATGGAGTATTGATCTGCTGTAGTTGCTCAAGACTAGCATGTCAGAGTTTAACATACACACAATTGTTACACTTATTGGGATGGTCTATCCTTTTCTCTTTATCCAGGAAGTAAGGTTAATAGCAGTAACATTTGTGTCTGGTTGCGTGTGTGCATGAGAGACACTAAAAGGTCACATCAGCTGCAGTAAAATTACATCTAATGAAGACTAAAGATGGTGATTGAGTTTAGTGTCAAAAGGATCAATGGGTCAAAGGCTAAATGCATCTTTTTCTTTTCTAAAGTTATTCCTTAGTTGTCCTTTAAAATGTTACATATTGTATTATTATTATTCTTAATCCTATGTTCAGCTGTAACTGGTAAACACTTACTATGTATTTAAACAAAAGACCATCAATAAGAATCATCAAACTGTGCTGTGTTGTTGGCCTAAATCATCTAAAACCAAAGGTATTTTCCCGACAATTGACTTTCTTTCATCCGTGTTCTGAGGAACATGTCTCCAGAGAGCTTTCCATCATGCTGTTTAAATAAAAGGACAAAGGTGGAGAACACAGAGATAAAGAAAGAGGTTGATGCTCCCCC
>JAJHUR010103885.1:0-10676 GCA_027495735.1 Lutjanus campechanus
CTCAGACCTACTTGAATAACCAGAGTGTAATTTTCCATGAGAGCATTTTATGCTTCAGCCTCTCTAGCATTTTATGTTGTCTATTTAGTTTCTAATAGCCTTTTTTCAGCTTTTGCCAGAATTATTCATAAATATGTAGGCATGTTGCACTGTCTGTGAGCTGGGCTGTCTGTGAGCGCACCAGACGTTGGCTGAATTGAGACAGGGATCGATTGCTTCTCCCTGGTGACCCGGATGTTGAGTCTGGTTCTTTTTACACTGAATTTTTTGACGCTTAATTTTTTTACACTGAATTTTTTGACGTTGAATTTTTTTACACTGAATTTTTTGGGGTGTTGAATTTCTTTATATGTTGAATCTTGAAAAACTGAATATTTTGAGACAATGATTATTTTTTTTTTACACTGAATTTATTTCAACAAAATAAAATTCAAACAAAAAATTCAGAGGCAAAAAAAATTTCAGTGCTAGAAATTTGATGGTTTTTAAAATTCAAAGTCTGATTTTGATGGTGAAAATTTTCAATCTTAGAAATTCATATTCAAACTCAGATGGCACAGAAATACTTCCATAGATGTGTGATTACTATACAGAAGAAAAGTTTAATGACACGGTTAGCCTGGATAACAATTTTTCATTAAAACAGTTTAACTGTAGAAGCTTATATGCAAACTTTACCAAGATTCAGGAATACTTGAGGTCTTTAAAACAAATTTTCAGCCATAGCGCTGTCAGAAACATGGGTTGATGAAGATCGAGGTATAGATTTCTGTAACGAAGGTTATGAATTGCACCACTACAGTTGAAGAAAAAGAGGGGAGGCGGTGCTGCCCTATTTGTGAACACTGACCTGAAATGCAGAATTGTAGAATGTATGACAATGGCCATCAATGATTTATTTGAATGTATTACAATGGAGATTGATATGGAAAAGAAGAGGAATGTTGTTGTTACGTGCATTTACAGGACACCTGGGTCGAAAATAGAAACGGTGAAAATCTAGAAAAAGTACTGTGTCAGCTTAACGAAAAGAAAACATATATTTTGTGTGGGGACCTAAACATTGACCTGTTGAGCGCACATAGACAAGCATCAGTTAGTGACTACTTGGAGACACTATACAGTAGAGGGTTATACCCATTGATCACCAAACCCAGTCGGATAACAACAACATGTGCGACACTTATCGACCACATCTTCATTAATGTTTTAGAAAGTAAGATCAAAAGTGGCTTGGTAATCAATGATATAAGTGACCACTTACCTGTATTCTGTATTTATGACTGTCAAATAAATAATGAGGAAGAAGCAGCCCATAAGCTAAATATGTCAGAAAAAGGACAGATGAAGCAATCTGCAGATTTAGAAAGGACTTGGATGAGCAAGACTGGAAGGAGGTGTATGTAGGGGAAGTAAATGCTGCATATGAAGCTTTTCTAGATAAATATCTCTCATTGTATGAAAAGCATTGTCCAAATGTACAATGTAAACATAAGGACAGCTACGGCAAAAACCCTTGGATTACAAGGGGACTACAGAATGCATGTAAAAAGAAAAATAAACTCTATAACAGGGGTATTCAACTAAAATTCAAAGAGGTCCAGTTAGAGAAAATTTCCTAAAGCAAAGGTCCGGAACATCATAATGACTAACTTGCGTTATGATTTATGTGATATATATACTGAAGTAGTCTGGTAGTTCTATCAACGTCTGCATGTAATCAACATCTGACTGTAAAATCAAATAAAGAAAGTAAGATTCAAAAACATATCACCAATATTTATTGTCACTTAACATGAAACTATGCAGATTTGAATAAAAAATAAAATAGAGAAAATAAATTAAATTTAAAAAAAAAAAATGTGCATCTTAAAAGTGCTAAATTTTAGAACAAATAAAATAAAGTGAAGCAACAGCTTGAATATTCCTTTTTCTTTAACTGTTTCACATCTTAACCGTCTCAACCTATTTGAAAATAAATAATTAACAACTGAACAGTTTTACAGTTTCTCTTTCTTTCCCTCTTTTCCCACTCTCCCCACTTTTCGTTGTTCAGTGAGAGAACTGAGCTCGAGCTTGCCCTGCCAGGATTTTAAATCTGGGCTGGAATGGTGTCAAGGCCATTCTCATACACATGTGCAGGTGCTCATTGGTGAGCCTGGAACGATATTTAGTTTTAATTATGTTCATTGTGGAGAAAGCTGCCTCACAGCTGTATGTAGAGCCAAACATGGTCAAGATGTACAGGGCCACTTTCCTCAGACCTGGGAAAGCTGTCTCAGGGACCATTTGGAGCCAGAAAGTGGCAGGGTCAGTTCTTCCAAACTGCTCTTTCAGGGCCACATCTGCTTGGAGATCAACCAGTTGCATCTGGAGAGGCCCAGCATTTGCCCACTTGAAGTGCTGTGTGACTTCCTTTGAGAACCCCCTGACATCTGTGATGAGAAATGGGTTCTGGATGAACATGGTGAGCTGCTGTCCAAAACTGAAGCTGTCAAAACGTTTGCTGAAGTTTACAATCAGCTTATCAACAAAGCCAACAAAGGAGGACACATCTCTCTGTCCCTGAACCTGTTCCTGCACTGCTGGGAAGTGTGCACACTCTCCCTGCAGGTCTTCCTTGAACACCTCAAGTTTCCTCTGAAAGGAGCGGACAGCTGTCATCAGTTCACAAACTGAATTGTTCTTGCCCTGCAACTTCAAATTCAGATCATTCAGATGTGAAGTGATGTCCACCAAAAAGGCCACATTATCCATCCATTTCTCATCTTTTAAAAAGAGAGAAAACTGTGTTGCCTTCTGACTTCTCAGCTCTGCCAAGAAAGATGCTATTTCCCTTCTGATGGACCAAAAACGCTCCAACACTGTGCCCTTGCTGAGCCATCTCACGTTGTTGTGCAGCAAAAGATCATCAGCATTTGCATCAACTTCTCTGAGGAACTCTCTGAGCATGCGATGCTGATAGGAAGAGGATGCCCTGAGAAAATTGATCATTTTCATCATTGTGTTCATCACCTCAGCATATTCATCTGACAGGGAGGAGCACAGGACAGACTGATGAATTATGCAATGGTAAGAGATGAGCTCAGGATTGTCCTCTTTCATTCTTGCCACAGCTCCTTTCTCTCTCCCTATCATGGCAGGGGCTCCATCTGTGGTTACTGAAACCACTTGTTTTGGCTCTATTCCTCGCTTTATTAACATCTCCTTAATGGCTAGGTAGATGTCCTCTCCTCTTGTACTGGTCTGAAGCGGAGTAACACCTAACAGGTCTTCACAGAACACTTTCTTTTCTTTGTTGAAGAACCTTACATAAACTAACAGCTGAGCATTGTCAGACACATCAGTGGACTCATCTACAGCTAAGCCTACACATGGTGCCTTATGAATGGCTTCATCCAGCTGGGCTAGCACATCCTGGGCCAATATTTCACTTTTCTTTGTGGCTGATGATGCTGACATGGGTATTTGCTTTATTTTGTCACAAAGCTCTTCTTTTTGTTTTCCCTCAAGTAAAGTTTCAGCAACTGCACTCATGCACTCTTTTACAATCTCTCCATCAGTAAATGGTTTTTTGTTGTGACCCAAAATCCAAGCAACTCTGAGGGAACATTCATGAGCACGTTGTTGGGCAGTGAATGAATGGGTCAGGGTTCTGGTGGACTGATCATATTGGGCTCTGAGACTGCTTATTTTCTGTGACCTCAGTTCAGACTTCAGAGGGTATGTTTGGTCAAAAGCTTTGTGCTTTGTCTCATAGTGGCGTTTCACATTGGCACTTTTAATGAGAGCTACAGTCTCTAAGCATATGAGACACACTGGTTTTGTGCTCCCAGTAGGAAGGATGAACATGAAGGAGTCTGTCCATTGCGGGTTGAAAGCTCTGTTTTCAGTGTCCACTTTTCTCTTCTTGGAAAGTGCCATGAGTATTTATTTTTCTCTGCTGTCTCTTCCTCGTTTTTCCTCCCTGTCTTTCGCTCACTCGCCTCTCCGTCTTCTTTCCCTGTCACCTGCTCACTCGTCTCTACCTCCGCGTTCCTCCCTGGCTCCCGCTCACTCGTCTCTTCCTCTGTTTCTCTCTACCTCTCGCCTCTTTCTCTCCGTCTTCTCTCCCTGTGTCCCGCTCACTCACCCCTCTGTCTTCTCGCCCTGTATCGCTTTCTTTCTTTTTCTGTCTTTCTATTTTTCTATCGTACTTCTGTTAGTCACTTGCCTCTCTCATCTGACTGCACCCAGAGTCGCAATGTCAAGCGCTTGGAATGCAGAGATTTGATTGGATGGGTCGCATCACGTGGGATGGCTTAACTTGCATGCAATTGGTCTGTGCGCTAAACTGGTGCCGTAAAGACTAGAAAAGTTGCGCCGGTTAAAATACAAGCGTCCCGTCAAAATTTTAAATCCCTTAATAATTTACTGGTTATAGGTCCGGGTCCGTATAGGACGGTGTCTGGGTCCGGACTCGGACCGCGGTCCGCCAGTTAGTGACCCCTGTCCTACGTGCTTGCCTTCTCAATTATCAGCAGGCTGTTAAAGCTGCTAAGGCTAAATATTTTTCCTCACTTGTCTCCAACAACGTTCACAAACCCCAGGTTCTTTTTAATGTATTTGACTCACTTGTGAACCCTTGTGATAATGCTGTCTCTGTTGAACCGTCGTCTTCTCTGTGTGACGACTTTCTGCAATTTTTTGTCAACAAGATTTCTGCTCTTAGGTCCCCACTCCCTCAGCATGTTCAGGACCCCTCAATTCCTACAGCAAGCTCAGCTGTTTTTCACCAGTTTGAGCCTGTTTCACTTTCTGCACTCACTGATATAGTAGAACATCTTCGCCCTGCTAACTGCCCATCTGACAGCATTCCATCCCGCTTGTTTAAAAAGGTCTTCAGCTCAGTTGGATCTTTTATCCTGTTTCTTATTAATCTGTGTCTCAGCTCTGGATGCGTTCCATCCTCCTTCAAACATGCCACGGTGCAGCCTCTTTTAAAAAAGAAAAATCTAGATCCCTTGGTTCTCTCTAATTTCAGGCCAATCTCAAAACTTCCGTTTATTTCCAAGGTTTTAGAGAAAGTTGTTTTTAACCAACTCCAAGAATTTTTACATCAGGCCAACATTGGTGAACTGCTTCAGTCTGGTTTTAAGCCTCTTCACAGTACTGAAACAGCTCTTTTAAAAGTTTTTAATGATCTTCTTTTAAACCTTGATTCTGGTAATTGTGCCTTTTTAATTTTGTTAGATCTCACAGCAGCGTTTGATACAGTGGATCACTCTATTCTGCTGGCGCGACTTGAGCATTGTGTGGGCATTAAAGGCTCCGCTCTGGATTGGTTTAAATCCTACCTTGCTGATCGTTCTTTCTGTGTGCAGCTGGGGCAGTTTTCCTCCTCAGTGGCCCCTCTGACGTGCGGGGTCCCCCAGGGGTCAGTTCTTGGTCCTTTACTGTTCTCCCTATATATGCTACCCCTGGGGTCGATATTTAGAAAGCATGGTATTCATTTTCATTGTTTTGCTGATGATGTGCAGGTGTACTTGCCATTAAAGGTCCCCTCCAAGGAATCCCTCCATGCTGTCTTTAATTGCATGAGGGACATTAAAACATGGATGGACCTAAACTTCTTAAAATTAAATGAAAACAAAACAGAGATTGTCCTGTTTGGTCGTCCTGACCTTGTCCAGGTTCTTGCCAGCTCCCTTGGCCCACTAGCACCCTATATAGGTTCCCAGGCCAGAAACCTAGGTGTGACCATTGATGGGGCGCTTAAATTGGACAAGCAGGTCAGTTCCGTGGTTAAGGCTAGCTTTTTTCAGCTTCGGCTCCTAGCCAAAGTCAAACCTTATCTAAGAAGGGCTGATCTAGAAAAGGTTATCCATGCTTTTATTTCATCACGCCTAGATTACTGTAATTCTCTGTATGTCGGCATTGGCAAATCAGAACTTAACCGTCTACAGCTTGTCCAAAATGCAGCAGCTCGTCTCCTAACCGGGACTAAGAAACAAGAGCACATAACACCAGTGCTCTCTTCGCTTCACTGGCTTCCGGTTAGGTACAGGATTGATTTTAAGATTCTTTTATTTGTGTTTAAATCTCTGTATGGGCTGGCCCCTGAATATTTATCTGACCTCATTAAGGTGCATCGACCCTCCAGAGCCCTGAGGTCAGCTGACCAGCTAGTTCTGGACATTCCTCGATCCCTCTTAAAATCTAGAGGAGATCGAGCTTTTGCAGTGGCGGCTCCCACGCTGTGGAACGCTTTGCCTCTATCCGTGCGGTCTGCGACTAGCCTTTCTATTTTTAAAACACGTCTTAAAACTCATCTGTTTACCCTGGCCTTTGGCTGAGTTGAGCCTCCTGTTGTGTTGTTGTGTCTTGTCTTTTTGTACTGTTTTTTTTTTCTGCTTGTATTGTTTATTGTTGCTGATGATTTTATCCTGTAAAGCACTTTGGTTGCCCTTTGACATTTAAATGTGCTATATAAATAAATTTGACATTGACATTGACATAGATTTGACCAAAGAAATCGCTGAACTGGTCCTGCAGTATGTGTTCCAGGTCCACAGGCTCGCTATCGATGTGGTGTTGGACCGAGGTCCCCAGTTCACCTTGGTTTTTTGGAGGGAGTTTTGCAACCTGCTGGGAGCCTCTGTCAGCCTGTCCTCTGGTTTCCACCTTCAGTTCGATGGCCAAACCGAGTGGATGATCCAGGAGATGGAGACAGCACTGTGGTGCATGGCCTCCCAGAATCCCTTGTCCTGGTCCCGGCTTCTTATGTGGGTTGAAAACACCCACAACACCCTGCCCAGTTCCCCCACAGGACTTTTGCCCTTCCAGTGTGACCATGGGTTCCAGCCTCCGCTCCTCCCAACCCAGGAGAATGAACCTCATGTCCCTCGGTCCAGGCCTACATCCACCGCTGTCGCTGGACCTAGGCTTGGGCCCAGGCTCCTTCACTCTGCAGACTGCTATTCAGCCTCTGCCAATCAACGCTGCTCCCAAGCTCCCACCTACCGGGTCAGCTTGAGGGTCTAGCTATCCACCAGAGTTCTGCTTCTTCGGGTGGAGTCGAAGAAGTGGGCTCCCCGGTTCATCTGCCCCTGCGAGATTGATTGTCATCAATCCCACAGCGGTGAGGCTAAAGCTCCCTTGGTCGATGTGTATCCATCCCACATTCCATGTCTCCAAGGTCAAGCTGGTCTGGGAGAGTCCCCTGGTGCCTGCTGCAGCTCTGCTTTCTCCTCCTGGCCTCATCAATGGGGGACCCACCTACACTGTCCACCATCTGCGGTGTCCAGTATCTGGTGGGCTGGGAGGGGTACGGTCTGGAGGAGAGATCCTGGGTCCTGGCACACCACATCTTGGACCCCCAGCTCATCAAGAAGTTCTACCGGCAATACCCCGACCAGCTGTCCCGGTCCACCTCAAAGTCAGGGAGCTCCAGCCAGGAGACTCCCTCTGCTCCCTCCCCTGACACCTCTGATGAGGTCTTCCTCTGCAGATGAGGATGAGCTCCCCAGCTCTGAGCAGCTGTCTGTCAGCTGTGTATCTCAGCTCTGCCTGGTCCTTCCGGCCCTCAGTAAAACACCATGATACACACAAATGAGCTCAACTGAAGCTGAAGTCAAAAGTAATTGGGTAAGCTGACAAACTCCTAGGCTGAGCATATTTCTCATTAGACTCTTTTTAAGATTCTCTTTATTATAGTTCCATTTTATAACAACTTTTCGTGCAGGAGTTTCAGCCATTGATTAAGGGTCTTACAGAAGGAACGTGCACACGCCGTGTACTAATAGAACAGCTAATTGGAGCCCCTGGTCTGAGAAGACCTGTGACTGTTTGAAGTCTACCATCATGGGCCAGATTCTTGAACAGCTGAAAACAGAGCCAAGAGGATGCGCAGAAGTCTAGTTCTGTCTCAGACCACTTGATTTACAATACACTAAAAGGAAATGATTTCTCAATGATACTAAAACAATGTTGCCTACCCTAGCTTTGGTAACATCCCCAAAACATTTTCCGAATGTTGCTTTGAGACTGTTTTTTCTTTTTTATCATATAACATTGTGGGAATGTTTTCTAGAGCAGTGTTTCTCAACCCTGGTCCTCAAGTACCCCTGCCCTGCATGTTTTAGATGTTTCCCTGCTCCAACACACCTGACTCAAATAATCAGGTCATTATCAGGCTTCTGTGGAGGCTTGATGATGAGCTGATCATGATATAATAATGATATAATAATGATAAACAACCTTAAAATGTTCTTGAACATAAGACGAAAATGAAAATTAAATATTATCAAAACTTGTAGGGGATGTTAGCCAATGTTGGGGAAACATTCCCTGCTAGGTGGGTGTATATTCATCCAAAACAATGAGGTTTATCAGTTTAAGCATTAAATATCTTGACTTCATGCTGTATTCAAATAAATATGGGTCAAAAAGTATTTGCAAATCATTGCATTCTGTTTATATTTATGTTTTACACAGCATAATGTTATAATGCCTCTTTTCAAATCACTTAAAATTCTGAATGAATGTAAAACTGGTTTTGAAAAAAAGATTTGGAAACACAAGAGAGTTATCTTGGCTAGACACTTTCTTTCTGAATAAACCCAAAAATTCTGTTTCGAATTTTGGTCAGTTTTAAGCCATATACTAGAGGATTCATAAGTGGAGGAATTAAAAGAACTTCTATTGCTATAAAGTTCTCAAGGCTCTGTGATATCATTCCTGAACCAAATCGTGTGTACATTATATCAAAAAGAGCACAGAAGCCAAAAATGAATAAAGAGACTAAATGTGGCACACATGTTTGCATAAACTTCTTCCTGCCCTGTTGGGATGTTAAACATGTTCTGACCAGATACATGTAAGACCAGACAAGAAAAAAATAATGGATGATGTAAATAGCAAAACTAATGTTTCCAATACTAGTACTTACTATAGGAATAGAGCAAGCTAGTTTATTAATTAGTGAGTTTGCACAGTAAAGTCTGGATATGTGTGAGCCACATAATTTAGATTGAGAAATGGTCACTGTGTTACTGAATATGCAAAAAAGAGGTAAGAGCCAAGAGAAGGCCACTAACAGAGATATTCTTTGCATAGTCATAACAGAGTTGTACATTAGTGGATGACATATAGCCACATATCTGTCATAGGCCATAACAGCTAGAATTGATAATTCACTTGCAGTTGATGACTTTATCACAAAACTCTGCAGAAAACATCCAGTATAAGAGATGACATGAGAGGGAGACAAAAGATCCATGAGGAATTTTGGGTAAAAGCCTGCTGTCCCATAAAGTCCATTAATGCACAGATTACACAGGAAGATATACATAGCCTCATGAAAACTTCTGTCCACAATGATAGTTATGATGAGAATAACATTTGCTACCCAAATGATTAAGTAACACAGTAGAGTGAGAGTAAAGAGAATGATTCTGTGTTGCACTGTGTAATTTAATCCTGAAAGTGTAAAAAATGTTATCACAGACAAATTATCCATTTAGTGATGTGAGCTGGAACAATTTCATTCATTTAAATCAAGTTATATATCATTTAAATCAAGTTATATATCAAACACTTGTAACCTCAAAGTGCCTGTTGAGAGAAACATCCTTGACATACATGTTCCTGAGTTGTAGGGCAGTGAACATCCTGTCCTGAGTGTTTCCGACCTTCCTGCTGTCCTCTGTTTAAATCACCTCTCTCTGATGACTCAACCTAAGTTGGGAATTCAAACAGAGGTGCTGGAGAGAAGTAACTACAATAAAGTTTGTTTGAGTTAATATCTGTCAGTGTCTGTCAGTGATGTTATTATTTTGAATAACTTTTTTGCATTTGACAGCACAGTTGAATATTAATATAAAACATGGTTGTCCATTTTCCATCTCCATCTCCTCTTTCTCATCATCCTCATCTCCTCTTCCCATCCTCACACCACAGGCCTTCCTTCCATCATGGCCACCTAATCATTACTTTATGTGGCACTTTCAGTCCTCTACTCTCCACTGTGATAGCTGATGTGTGGTGAGCATTCTAGTGCATACTCGCTGCAGTGCATAACCCAGGTGCATGCTACACATCGGTGATGGATGAATTGAGTCCCTCCAAATATGTGAAGTGCTATATAATTGCTAAAAAACAATCAATTATTGTTCCAAAGGCCCATTATTCCAAAACCTGAATAGTTCAAAGAATGTCCACCATATTGAACTGAAAGCTGAGCCTGTTGTCCCAAAGGTGGTTGGGTTGAGACATGAGATTACTAAGGTTAGTATTAAGGTTGTCAGAAGCTACAGATGTGGATGGAGGCAGGCATGGAGTTTTCAGATTTTTGGGGCTTCAGAATAATGGACCGTTGGAAAAATGGCGTGGCACTGTGAAAGTGCAGGACATGCTAGAAGCAACCCCAGGTTAGATGGGTTCAAATTCTACTACTAATGCACCTGAGCTCAACCAGCACTTACATAAAAACATGAGTAAATTGGGAATTTATTCAATCTCACACCTGGTGTGTACTGTATCTCACATGGATTTAGCTGGGTTTTGTGAGCTATACGTTAAACATCAAATTTACAGATTAGTGTGAACACGGACAAGTTTTAGATTTATCTTCAACAGTCCTTTTGTGGATCAGGACATATAGCATGCTACCCAAGGGCAACTCTAACTTGAGACAA